>JAQZBX010038919.1:0-23227 GCA_029593785.1 Cabassous unicinctus
GTTAAGAGTAATTTCATTGTGCCGTCACGGGCTCTGCTGGACAGACCCCGGCAAGACTTTGCAGGATGTATTCCCACAGGTGCTGAGTTGCAGAGGGAATGTGAATAGAGAAATAGTTGTATGGCACACAATGGTATGCAGGGAGTGGAAGCGAATGGCATCAACTTTGTGTAACAAGTGAAAATGGAATAACACAGATGGGTACAATGAATGAAAGTTGAACCCATACAGTGCCATTTAACTATTACATCTTGCAGAGCCACTGTTTGTGATTTAAAAATCCTTATACACCAGTTCTGTATCATTTAAATATGACTGCTTAAACATTAAGTTGTTACATTCACCTAACAATCGTGCACACCCACTGTGTCAATTTGTATGCTTTGCAAAACCTTTGCAACCATTAAACTTCCCATCATTCTAGGTTGTCTCTGATCTTACACACATTGCCCAACAAGGCTTTGCCATACTCTTTACAACACTGTACACAATTCAACTGGCACCCTCTGAACATGTTTAGCAAACATACCTTGCATACCCCCTTTGTTGTTCCAACCGCATCCAATATTTTGCACTCCTCTTATGTGCCAATTATTGCTCCCTCTTGGCACACTCATTTTGCAATTAACAGTCACATATTGCAACCTATTCTGCAACATTCAACATCACTCTCTTCATACCCACTCTAGTGTCCACACCTGAAAACAAGATGGACCACTGCACTAAATGTGGTTTGGACAGTGAAATGGATGATGCTGTTTACAGACAAGAAGGGTAAGAAAAAGTTTATTACTCACATAATGAGCTCATGGAGAGGAGTGCACAGTTTCCAAACAAGCTCAAAAATGACTTGAAAGAGCAAGGAAAGGCTTGGGGTTTTCATCATAGTTAGGGCCTGAGGCTGAGATGAGGGATCCTGCACAAAGTCAGGGGTGTCCATAATTTGAAACTTGCATTGGCACCAAAGGAGGTAGCAACCAGGATTTCTTATAAGCCTGCCCAAATGTCAGGAAGAAGAGGAAGATAAAGATGTGAGGTTTAAAATATGTCAGCAGTAAAAAAAAATGGAGTCAGACACTTTCTTACAGTCCCTCACTGGTGTTTGATGAATAAAAATATACTATGTTTAAATTGAATTGAATTTGAACTCAAGTAAGCCATTATGGTGCTCTCTACCTGCAAACTTAAGTCAATAAGGTGAATATTTTGTAGAAAGCCTTCTCTAAGAATCTGGAATTGTGTATTCTGAAAGTGAAATGGCTGCCTTGGTCACTTAATAATTTCTGCAGCTACACGTGGATAAGGAATGGCTTGGTGAGATATTGTATTGTGGCTTTGGTTTGTGTAGAGATATATGTGTCTTTGGTTTATATGTTGGATATCTATGAGGCAAATTATTTGGAAAGTCTTTCATCTATTCAGGGACAAATTGGATAATAAATTGTTCTTGCTGTATTTGCTCAAACCAGATATCCAAACCATTGACAGTGGCCCAAGAGTTTGTAAAAATGTGCTGATGGTGCATATTGTTGGCTAAGGAATCCAGTGCTAAGAGAACTTAGTTGGCCAATTGTGTTGACACCTGAATCCCATATTTTGCCTGGGACATCTCAGTTAAGAGATATAAAACAATAGTCCTTCAGTGAGATCAATAATGTATGATGGTGGTGATTACATCTATCAAGTGTATGGATTCCCTTCACTCTTCACTCAGTTGATCTCAAGGGGATTTCCAGGTAGCCAAGGGTTCTGCAAAAGTGATGACTTCCTCCAGCACTATGGCATCTTTTAAGGGACTGAGAAAAGAAGAGGCAGCTTCTATTGCAAATAAGATATGCCAGAAAAACCAGATTTGGCTCCAGATATAGCAAGGAAGCCTCAGTGGCTGTGTTGAGCTTGTAGGGTGCTTATTCCATGACACAAGGCATAATGGAAATCTGAATACAAAGATCCATTGACTCAGGGCCTGTGAGAGTCTCTATTTCCAGGAGAGTCCCACATGTGGCCAGCAATTGCTACTCTAATGGCAAGTAACATAGGTCCCAGGAGGATAGTATCTTGTATCAGAAGCTCATGGACAAGTTATGGCCATCATAGGTGATCCAGAGTCTCTAGGAGGCATGAGGAAATGGCAGTAAAAGCTCTACAATGAAGGAGACTCTAGAGAGCATGAAGGGAAGTTCCTGATTTTTTGCAATTTTGACAGTTAAGTTTTTTGAGAGGGTCCCATTCAAGGTGAGCCAATTTGCAAGAAAGGGCAAAAATAGGTTTAAGTACTATTTTTAAATGAGTATTATGTTGTCTCCAGAAACTAAAAAGGCTAAAACAAAATGGGCTTATTTTAAAATTATCAGATTTTCCTGACAGTGTCATTGATGCAGCAGCCCTTGCATGGCCAGATAGTGTTCAGGACTTTAACTGAGGTGGTGGAGCCTTGCATTATGTGGGCAGCAAGGGCCAATTTTATAAGCTTTGTGAGTATTCATATGCCCTTGTGTAGTAAAGGGCTAACTCAGCAGGCCTTGGATATTCAAATCATGCACATTCTAATGTAAGTTCTGGTTATTAAGCTCCTGGGAGAAAACATCTGAGCCTTGTGAATATCTTGCATATTAAGAGAATTTTTGTATGCTTGAGGCCTTGGGTGATGTCACATACTTTATGCTAATAATGTGATATTTGGTGAATACCAGTTTCTGGGGCTTTGGACACACACTGTCAGTTTGACTTGAGGGGCACTGGAGACTGAGCAGCTAAGATCAGTCATATGGATATACAATGCCTATATGAGTAACACCCATTAAGTCTCTGGACACCATGGATCAAGTGAGCTTCGCTGGTTGGCAACACTTCTCATGTATTTTAACACATCATTGCTGGGAGACTTAAGTGTTGTCCATACAACTCCCCTGAAGAGGACAACTGGAAGCTTGTGCCAAGTGTCTCCCAGACAAATTTTAATCTGTATCATTTCAGTGTAGTAAACCATTAGTCTAAGTAGTACAGCTTTTCTGAGTTCTGTGAGTCCTTCTACTAAATCATTAAACCTGAGGTTAGTCTTGGGGACTCCCTACTTAGACCTGAATGATTGTTTCAAATGAATCTCCTTGGAGGAGGGTGTTTTCAATGTAATCTCACACCTGCAATACAGGGCAAAGGTGGATTCTAAGACGTTGCCTGCAAAAGTGTATTGTGTCCATTCACATGTGAAGGCAAACTGAATGACAGGCTGTTGAAATGGGCACTGAACAAAACATATTAACCCAAATATTTAATAGAAAAATATTTACTGGTTGTTGATTGGTTGGAGTCAGAAATTTCAATATTTTGGATACAAGGGCCTTAGTGGATGGGAACACAGCATTAAGATTGTGGTGATCCACCATAAGACACTATTCATTCTTTCCAAGCTTAAGAACAGGTCAAATTAAACTTGTAGATGGAGAAGAAGTGGGAGTAATTATTCCTTCTTTAAATAGGTACAATTTTAATCCTTAAAGGTCCGGTGTTGATTTACATTGGGCTGTATTATTTTAAGTGGAAAGTGGTGGAGGAAGTTTGTCCATGGGGCCACATTTTGTCAAACCAATTTGTAAGTGCTAAAGACTTCATTTTAATTTATTACACATTGGGTCAAAGTGTCCATTAAGGGATATTTTAGGACAATGGTGCTGTGACCATGGGGCATTTTGGTAAGCACTAGTTCTGATACTTATAAAGTGGGTCATATTTTGTCCTCTATTTTTTGTTCAATAATTTCCTAAAACTATAGGGACATATGTTTAAATTAAAGGAATCATCTTGTTAACTGTAACTTGAGGCACAGTATTAAGGCCATGAACCTTTGCCAGTTAATGCATATCAGTAGATCCTTATGTTAATGTAGAACATCTTGCAGAGGTGCAAAAGCTCATCAGCATTCTTTTATCTCTTTGTTGTATATTTCCCTTAGTAAAATTTGGATTTCCATTTGGGATACATTGTAGAATTTTATTTCAGTTTTACCTTTTTTTGGTTTTACATTCTACCTTAATGTAAATCTCACACCTTATACCAAAATTATGAAAAAACGGATCATAAACATAAAAGTAAAATGTATAACTAAAAAAAATTTAGAAGCATAAGAGACAAGTAACATCGCAGAATTTGTATATATTACTATGTATTAGAAAAAAATTTCAGAAAAAAACACATGAAAAAACTTTTGGGAGTAGGGTTTTATGAGGAGTTCATAGACATGACAGTGAAAGCACGATCCAGAAAAGAAAAAAATAAAAACATATAGGACTGCATCAAAATTGAAAATTTTTTCTCTGCAAATGACCCTGTTAAAAGGATGAAAAGACAAGCTAAGGGCTCAGAGAAAATACTTGCAAGCCATATATCTGACAAAGCATTTCATCATGTGTACATAAAGAACCCTCACAACTCAACAGAAAAAAAAATCCAATCTATTACAAAATGGACAAAAGACATAGACATTTCACTAAAGAGGATTTATTGATGGCAAATAAGCACATAAAAAATGTTCAAAATTGCTTGGCATTAAGGAAATAGAAATTAAGTCCATAGACTTATTAGGATATCTAAAATTTTAAAAAATAAATAGGGACAATAACAAATGGTGGAGAAGATGCAGAAAAATAAAATGTCTTATACATTGCTGGTGGAATTATAAAATGGTTCAATCATTCTGAAAAATAATGTGGCAGTTACTTAAGAAAGTATCCACTTAACATATAATCCAGCATTTGTATTTCTGAGCATTTATCCCAGAGACATGAAAACTTATGTTGACAATAAAACATGTATGCAAATGTTCATAACAGCTGAATTCATAATTGCCCAAAAGTGGAAACAGCACAAATGTTCTAAAATATGTGAATGATTAAATGAACTTCTGTACATACATACCATGGAACACTACTCAACAATAAAAAGGAATGAACAATTTGTGCACTTAACAACTTGGATGGATCTAAAGGGCATTTGTCTTAAGTGACAAAAGGATAACCTGAATGATTCCATTTCTATAACAACCTGTAAATGATGAAATTATAGAGATGAAAACTAATTAATGGTTTTCAGGTTTTAGGGATGGATAAATTGGAAGGAGGGATAAGGGTAACTATAAAGAGGTAGCATGAAGGAGGTCTTTCTGGTGATGCTATAGTTTTATATCTGGATGGCAGTGTTACTCAAATGAATCTACACGTGATAACTGGCATAGAAAAATGCACACATTATGTTGATCTCAGTTTCCTGGTTTTGGTAGTATAATATAATTACATGAGATTTAATCTTTGGGGGAAATTGGTTGACAGGTACACAGGAACACCCTATCATTTTTTTTGCAACTTCTTGTGACTCTGAAGGAGACCCATGTGAGTTCCCTGGTTTCTTTTTATGCCCACTGCAGAAAATTGGGGTCCACACCAAATTTTTATCACTCAAGGGAAAGACTTTATTAAGCCAGTGGAGGTCTGGAGACAAAGTCTCAAATCAACCTCTATGAAAAGCATAATTAATAACATCATATTGACTTGTGTAGGGGAGGAGTTCAAGAGGTTGGGTTAAAAGACTGACAGGTAGGGAGGCGTGGCATCTTGCACATGCTGTATAGCACTGTACGCTTTAACATATTTGGTTGTATATCACATGTACAGAAAGTGATGTCTAAATCCCATCCAGAGGTATAGATTTCACTTACAGTGAACTAAATGCAGCTAAGTTCATTCTACCTTATTGAGTCAGTCTGCACTAAAAACTGAAGAGCTCCAGTTTGTGGGTACCTAGATTTTGTTATTAGCTTCCTCCTGGAGTGGAATGTAGTGTTGGGAATTGTTGATGAAACCATAGTTCCATCTATTGGAGAAATTGTTGGTTGGACTTTCCTTTTCCTGGATCACTAGTATGGAGAAGCTAATATGCTACAAAGAATCCAGCAGCATGCAATTGTTTAGAAACAAAAGAGGTGATTATTTTTAAGGTAACTGGGGTAAAGAGCAAGATAAGTATGATAGTTATTATAGGACCAAGCAAACTCAACCAGATATTATTTCTTGGAAGGAAATCTTTTATTGATTTCAAGATTGATTGGGCAGAGAGGTTGTTAAAGTTATGTAGCCAGGTTGCCTGTTTATATAGGTTTTTATATATTATAACCTCCTAATTCATTTTCCTATGCTAAGGCTTGTGATGTTTTAATAATGAAAGTCTCTTTTCATTTACTCATGAGGCAAGGGAAGCTGTGTAGGGACAGAATTGCAAAGAACAAAATGAAGGGAGCTATTCTGATATTTAGTGGGGTCTGTTTATGAGGAAAACCCAAAAGTCTAGGTTACTTAAGGTCTCGATAATCCCTGTCACCAGGAGAAGTATTATAACAAAAAGCAAGGCCAGCAAGTGTGCCAAGTCAAATATTCAGGCTGGGGTGCTTCCCTGGGCATTGAGAGTGTTTCTTGATAAGCAATTTTTTCTGTTTTAGAACATCTGTCATTTCACTCTGTTGTGGTGGATATATGGTGCAATTCCCTGCAACTTGAGAGAAGAGTGTGTGACAAACAACACTAGGTGGGGCCCAGCACACGTGGGGCTGAACTGACAGGATGGGTGGCTTTCCAGATGTGAAGTTATATCCAGTCTCTTAGTTCAGTATTATACAGTAGGTTGTCTGTGGGGAATTTAAGATGGTTAATGGCAAAGTTTTGGATTTTATCCAGGATTTCACCCCAGAGATCTAACATATTGGATAGTACCTAATTCAAAGCTAGCATGCATATTACTTGTATATTCATTTATAATAAATGGTCATCCATAAGTCATTTCATAGGAACTTAAATCAACTCCTATTCAGGGAGAATTTCTTACTCTCAGAATTTCTTACTCTCAGCAGGGTTTTATCTCAGGTCAAGGTTTTATCTCACTTGAGGTTGAGTCTCTAAACAAATCCTAGCTATGGTTTCTTTCAAAATGTGATTTATTCACTCAGTAGATGAGACCTCCAGGGAGAAAGCAAGTGTTAATCTATACTGAACAGTCCAGATACATCTTTGGTTACCTTAGAGATAAAGGCTGCTATGTTATCACTTTGTATGCAAACAGGAATTCTGAACCTTGGAATTATTTAAGTAAAATTCTTACCACCTTTTGAGCTTTCTCTGTTCAGCAAAGGAAGGCTACCATCCATTCGGTGAAGGTGTCTACAAAAATAGTAATTATTTGAAATTTCCCAGTGCTTTGGGTATTACAATGAAGTTAATTTGCCAATCCTCTCCTCCTTGCAGGCCTTGGAGTTGTACTCCTTTGTTTAAAATTAAAGGATTAATCTGAGTGCTACCTTTAGCATAAGTGACACATTGGGCTTTCACAGTTTGAATAGTTCTTTGTAAGTTAGGACCAACTAGAAATTTGGAATCCACTGAAGCATAGTCTCTCATGCATAATTCCTCTGCTTGTGAAAGAGCAAGACAATAGTTTTGACTAAGTTCTTCGGGAAGAGGATTTTGCTATCCTTTGAATCTTCCCTCGCTGGCTAGTCACTTTGTGTTGTTCTAGTATAATCCCATTCCTTTGCTTTTGGTAAGTCTTTTTCATATAGCTGGAGGTTGGGCTTTTATTGAGGTGTGAGTTATTAAAGAAGCCATAATTATTAATGACTTCTGAGGCTGCTGGGCTACTGCTTTGCCTGCTTTATCAGCCAAGTGATTTCCTTTAACTTCACTGGTGTTGATTATTTTGATGTCTTTTACTGTGGACTACTACCAATTCCTTGGGAAGCATTACTACTTCTAATAATTTAAGAATTAAGTCAACATGTCTTTTGTTTTTATTGGCAGAAATGAGCAGTTCCTGATCTTTCCATATGGCCCCATGTGCATGTAGTACCTTACATTTGTGTTGATGTTGACTTTTTCCTGTGCACAGTTGTAAGGTTCAACTTAACTTACAGCTCTTAGATCCAGTCACTGTGTGGATGTTCCACCAGGTAGGGCCTCAGTTTCTAATGTTGCATTGAAGGTAATAGTAGCATACCCAGTGCACCACTTTTCATGAACCATAAAACTGCTCCCATCTTTAAAAATTTCTAGATCTGGGTTAAAGAAGAACACCTCTGTGAGTTGGTCTACTGGAATATATTTCACCAATTAGCTGTACACAATCACATTTAGGAGGTAGACAGCACTCATTTAATCTTCCCATAGTGAGGCAGTTCCCCCCTTTTTGTTCTAACAATGTTGAAATGTAGTGGGGAGTAAAGATAACTGAAAGCTGCCGAAGGTAAGCTTTCCAGCTTCTTACAATAGGCCACAGGTCGCTGCCACAGCCTATAGGCAGACTGGCCACCGTTTTGCCTGCAAATCATTGTGTTAGGACTCCTAGCACAACTCCTTGGCACTCATGCACAAACAAATGGAATTTTTTCATAGGGTCAGGCAGTACCAAAGGTAGAGCATAACTTTTGCTTAAGATTCTGAAAGCAAATGCAAACTCTAGTGTCCAGACTAGGGACTCTTTCTCATTTCCTTTAAGAGCCTCATTTAGTGGATTGGCTGTAAGTCCAACATTTGGTATCCACAGTTTACATTAACCAGCCAAGCTGAGAAAATTTGAGTTCCTTTTTGTTCTTAAGGTCTGACACTCAGCATAAAGCTTCTTTTCAACTTGGCAAGAGGGCCCATTATCCCTCTGATAGCTCAAAACCAAGATTTTTTAACATTTTGTGTAATCTGAGGCTTCTTTCCTGATACTTTATATCCCTTTTCAGCTAGTCTCTTTATCATTATTACAGTGTTTTCATTTGAGGCTTCCTGAGTTTTACTGGCAATAAGTATATCACCTACATATTGGAGGACAGTTCTAATTGCAAGATGGCATTGTATTCAAGAGATCTCTTATCAGGCTAATTTTGGTATTGTGGCCATACAGTTTTGCACACAGAAATCATTCTTTTCTTAGTCAGAGGTTCATAGCCAAATTATTCCCAATTATTCAAAATACAGTCAAAGGAAAACATTTTCCTTTTACTTCAAATCTGTTTTTATTTATGAACTTTCCTCCTGTTTCTTCCAGGAGACCAAAATATACCTATACCAAAACTATAACCTAGGTTAGGTGGGACCTCCTCTAACGGGGCTGCTTCCCTGGTACTGCAGGTGTCTCCAAAACCAACAAATGAATAAACCAAGAACAGCTAAGCTGCTTACAGCTTTGGCAGGAGATTTAAACCCACATCCACAATAAACACTCAGTTAAATCTTAAAGCCACTCACCAGAGTCAAGGAGGAAGTTTTGCTGTTTCCCTTGGGGATCTGCTGCTGTCTGGACCAGTGACACCCAGGGGTTAGAGGGACAGATTCCCAGCTCTCAGGACAAAACACTCTGATGAGTCCGCTGGGCAGCAATCTTCTCAGAGACTGCAGGGTCCCATCTAGGGATCCAATTTGACGGGGACTCATGCAAGTTCCCTGGGTTCTTTTTTTGCCTGGCACAGAAAATTGGGGTCCAAACCAAGGTTTTGTCACGCAAGGGAAAGTTTATTAAACCAGGGGAGGTCTGGAGACAGAAAAAGTCTCAAATCAGCCTACCCAAAGAGCAAAAGTAGTAACATTATATTGGCTTCTTTAAGGGTGGAGTTCAAGGGGTTGGGTTTCACAATTGACAGGTAGAGAGGGGTTGCATCTTGCACCTGCTCTATAGCACTGCATGCTGTAACATGCTTGGTCATACATCACATGTACAGAAAGTGGTGTCTAAATCCCACCCAGAGCTGTAGATTTCACTGTTACAGTGAACTAAAATGCAGTTAAGTTCATTCTACTACCCTACTGAGTCTGCAATAAAACGGGAAAATTCCAGTTTGTGGGGATCTCGATTTTGTGGTTAGCTTCTAACCATAGCTGCTAACTGATTTCTATTCTGATCAGCTGGCTATTGCTGCAAGGCTAATATGAGATTAACAGGGCCTAACAGAGGAAGAGCAAAGTTGGGTGGAACTAGTTCTTACAAATAGTCCTTACAAACCTCTTATTTTAAAACAAAATTTTTTTAAAAGGAAGTTATTTCAGGAAAAACAATGCTCATGATTTTTTTAAAATTTATATTTATCTCATGGATGAGGCAGATTTATACTTGCCTTGGTTCTTACCTAGAAATGACTGCTTATCTCATGGGATAAATATTAGACCTAGAATTGAAACCCCATTCAACTCTTAATTACATATGTTGCTAGTTGCCCTAAACCTTCTCTTGATAATTAGTAATAAGACTGCTCATTTTTTAAAAGAATGAAACATGTTTAGGTGTGAAAGGACATTTTCAGCCATAAAAGGTGAAGGTATTATCAGATTATCTGTAATGATACCTCGGTTGAACATATTTGGTTTACTCCTATGTTGAAAAATCAGGATAAACATTTGTTTTAACTAACACAGGATGGAAAATTTGTGTTAAAAATAATTGAAGGGAGAACTCAGCAACCTAGACCATTGTTTATTTTTTTAATATATGCTTTTTATTTTTATTTTTTAAAATAACTTAGATGACATAAATGTTACACAAAAATGAAGAGGATTCCCATATGCCCCACTCTCTAGCCCTCCCACATTTTCCCACATCAACAACATCCTTCATTAGTGTGGTACATTTGTCACAATTGATGAACACATCTTGGAGCATTGCCACTAAGCAATGATTATAGTTTACACATTCTCCTGCACAGTTTTGCAAGTTATTACATGATATTTAATGGCTGGTATCTGTCATTGAAATGTCATTCAGGATTATTCCCAAGTCCCCAAAATGCCCCCAAATTACACCTATTTTACCCTCTCCTTCCCCTCAGAACCTCCAGTGGCCACTGCCTCCACATTCATGATAAAAGTTCTTCCATTGCTAGGATCACAAATCTACAGATGAACAACTGTAAATATACTGTAGTCCATCATCCATTCCCTAATCCTGAGGATTCTGTGATGGTGATGCCCACTCCATCTTTAATTGAGAGGGAGTTTAAATCCCATGGGGCAGATGCATGGGACTTTCTTGCTTGCAGTTGCAGACTCTCTCTGTTCCTTGAGATGGTCATTTTGGCCATCTTCTCCTTGTTAGTGTTCCTGGGTGAGTCTAATGAACTGGAGAGTAGGTGTTGCAAGTAGGTGTTGAGATTCAGGGCCCAATTGGCACATGGACAGCACAAAGATTTAAGTCTCTTGGACATACAACTATCAACTCTGGTACTAACTAGGTTCAAATAGAGGAGCAGCAGAGCCATGTGTAAGGAAAACACAACTGAGTACAACTCTATCCCACTGGGCAGCATAAATCCTAAAGTAGGGCCCATAGGCAGAGTGCGAAACTCCTGAGCTGTCTGCCCTGCCTATAGTGTCTGGATGTCTCCAGAGCCCTCAGGAGCCCCACTATTTGAGATAATATTTACTTTGGCAGTCTATAAGTTCCTTCTGAGACTTGCATAAGCATGACCTCTGAAATGACCTCAAAACTCACTTTGAAATCTCTTAGCCCTATAAACTCATTTTTCTTTACCCTTCCCCCTTTTGGTCAAGGTCTTTTTCCAGTGGCATTGCTAGTTGATGCTTGGTAGTAATCCTTCAGTGCCAGAGAGGCTTATCCCCAGGAGTCATGTCCCACACTGGGGGGAAGGTAATGCCTTTATATGCTGAGATTTGGCTTAGAGAGAGGCCACATTTGAGCAACAAAGAAGTTCTCAGGAGGTAACACTTAGACACCCTAGAATACTATGCTAAGTTTCTATTTCAAAAGTAAAGGTTCATAAGCACAGTCATCACAATCAAGGACCTGTCAATTGTCCATCCTCCTTGACTAGTCTCTGCCCCTGTACTCAGGGAATCCTTGCTGTCCCATTAGAGAATGTGGCAGAGCTCCCCAGAATGAGAATTCTATATTTATTTGGTTATTGTGTGGCTCTCCACCAACTGTGACAATGCCCCACAAATGTTGATCACATTCATATGCCTTATAAGTATGCCCCAGGTTAACCTCCTCTGTTGCCTCCCCCATCTCTGACATTCCACACCAATGACCCTCCTCTGCCACTGTTGTAACCCTTCTGTGATCCAAATCTTCTTCAAAATTGAAGCCAACAAAATAACCAAATACAATTACCATTGATTTTTGAAGACCCTCCACTTTGAATGTGACTAGAGTTGTAAAATGCCATAAAATAATTGCCCTTATTGTTTCATAGGCAGTTAAGTAGAAAGTATTTTAATATAAAAGGCATTATGAAAATGGTTGGCATCATTAGTATAGCTTGGCATGGTCCCCCAGCTCCCAACACATCCTCCACCCAAAGCCCAGTGGAATGCTCTAGAGGCATGTCTGCACCACAATTCCCAACCCCAACACTAGTATATTTTTCAAGAGAATACATGTCACCCAAAACATCTGAATCAGATTCTCTTTCCAAGCATTAAAAACTGAGACATTGAGATTAGTTGTCACTGGTGGTTGAATCACATTCACTCTAGACAAAGTTACTGAAAACTCCTGCTACTGAAGTCCCTAGACCTGTCCTGGGTCCTTTCCTTCCTGAAGCTTGACTCTCAACTGCTCCTTGGAGTCATTGATACATCCAAGTACACTTATGATGAATTTTCATGTTTATAAAATTGATATTATCCATCTAAGTTCTTGGGAGCTTATGGAGCACTGAGGCATTGTGCCATGGGACAAGGCACATCTCATCTCTGGGCATCATTTCTTCCACTGGTGTTCACAGAGATTACCATTTCCAGTCTGAGCTTTGGTTGTGGGACTCATTCTGCTTCATTCATCCCCCACATCCATGGCCTCACAATGGACTTTGGTCACCAGGTCTTTGGGATAGCTGAACATTCTCATCCTAACCACTAAGCTGCTTCAGACACAGTAGCCACATTTCAACTATTTGCATTGGCTCTGTGGGGACATAGGGGTTTTCTGACACTTTGGAAGTAAGGTAAACATAGTAGATTTGGTCAATATACACATTCCATGTTATCCTTTCTTTTTGACTACTTCTATACCATGGACTGTAGAATTTCTCTATACAACTTATTGTCTTTGGGGAAGACATATTTGTGGATTCCATCGTGCATTATCCTTCCCCCATACGTTGCCCTTGGAAGAAATCAGACACTGTGTGGCTAGAGGTTCACCAGGACCTGAAAGCAAGTCGGATTCCCCTTGAAAGTCCCACTTCCCAACATGGGCTACCTTCATTGCTCATCTAATGGGCAGGGTGCCCAGGTCTTCACTTATTCTCTTTTCAATGTATGGTTTATACCAAATGCTCTAGTGTTTCCAGGACCTTGCTTTTGTTCTGAGATAAGCTAGATGTGTAAATAAGGACTTGCAAGTCCACAGTCTCCAGGATAAGATTTTTTTAAAGTTTCTTAACACAAAAGCCGAGACTGGCTTCTTTGTTAAGATTATGATTTAGTATCTTCCCATAAATTAATACCGCCCACTAACAAACAGCAAACACCATTGGATCAATGGAATGGAAGATCACAAGTAAATATGGCATGCAGTGGCAGTAAGGAATCTCATTTGATATTCAAAATTTTAACCTGCTCCAATTGTAACTAAAACAAACAAAATTAATGCAGAAATTTCAAGAATAACTAAAAGGTGACACAAAGACATGAAACAAGCATGTGCTGTTGGAAAATGATACCAATAGACTTGTTCAAAGTAGGGTTGCCATGTAGCTTCAATTTTTTAAAAACACAAAGTGCAATAAAATAATTAAAATAAAATGAAGTATGCCTTTACAGTCTCTAAAACTTACCTTTCCAGAATGTTGTATTGTTGGAACCATTCAGTATTTAGCCTTTTCAGATTGGCTTCTTTCACTTGGCAATAAGCATTAAAGATTTATTCATACATTTGCATGACTTACTAGCTAATTCCTTTTCATCATTGAATAGTATCCCAATGCTTTGATGTATCACATTTTGGTTATCTTTTTCCCTATTGAATGATACCATGACTCCTTCAAGTTTTTCATCATTATAAGCAAAGTTTCTGTAAATATTTGGGTGGTGTTTTTTATGTGAACATATTTTCAAACTAGTTCCATAAATAATAGGAGTGTGGTTACTGGATTGTATGGCGATACTGTATTTAGCTTTGATAGAAATGTCAGAGTGTCTACCAACTTGTACCAACTTGTATTCCAGCAGCATCGAATGAGAGTTCCTGTTCTGCATCCTCATCAGCAATTAGTGTTTTGTCTTTTTTATTTTATTTTATCCATTTGTATACATGTGTAGTGATCCCTCATTTGGGTTTAATTGCTTTTCCACAATGATAAGTGATCATGAACATCTTTGTGTACACCTATTATCCCCTTGTATATTTTCTCCTGAATTGGTCCTACTTAAATTTTTACACTTCTTTGAAGCATGCAATTCAATTATATTAACCACTAGTGCAATGTTGTGCTACCATCACTACCTTTTAATTGAGCTGATTTCTTATTATAGATTTTTCTGATTATTTTTTGCATATTTAGATAAAAGACCTTTTTCAGATATGTATTTTGCCAATATTTTATCCAAGCATGGGGTTTGTATTTTCATTGTGTTAACAGTATCCTTTTTGTTATTGTTCTTTTTTATATATATATATATTTTAAAAGATGATTAGATTAAATGAATGTTACACAAAAATTACAGGGATTTCCATGTTCCCCACCTCCCAAACCTTCCATAACATTCCACATAAACATCTTTCATTAGTGTGGCACATCACCTGCAATGGATATACACATCCTGGGATTTGCCACTAAGCATGGACCATAGTTCACATTGTAGAATACACTCTTTCCCACAGAGTTCTGCATGTTATATGCTGATGTAAAATGGGCTATATCTGTCATCATAATGTTACTCAGGATAATTCCCAAGTCCTGAAAAAGCACCTGTATAAAAACTGCTTTTCCCTTCCCTGCCCCCAAAGCATCCAGTGGGCACTGGCTCCACCTCACTGTTGTAATTTCTTCCATTGCTTGAATCACATTATGTCTACAACAGAATACCATTAAGTCCACTCTAGTCCATAGCACTTCCCCCAATCCTGAGAAGTTTGGGATGGTGATGTCCACACCACCTCCAAGTGAGGGGGTCTTATATCCCATGGATACGGTGGATGGAATTATCCTGCCTGCAACTGCAGGCTCTCTCCATTCCCTGGGATGGCCATTGCCAATCATCATCTCCTCACCAGGTTACTTGGCTGAGTCCATTGAGCTGTAGAGTAGGAGTTGTAGCTCCACCGAGATTCCAGACACAGCTGGCACATGGGCAGGCCAGAGGCTCCAGTCTCTGGAAGTATAACTACAAACTCCAGCATCACATGTAGGTTTGAATAGAAGGGACTGATGGACCATGTGCAGGGAGGACTTATTTGAGTCCAATTCTGTTACTCTCAGGAGCACAGAATCCAAAGTAGAACCCACTGATAAGGCATCAATCTCTGGAGCTATCCCCTTATATAGGACCTGGGTGTCTCCAGGGCAGTCAGGAGCCCCTCTGTGTGGGGTGATATCCACTTTGGTGTTCTATGAGATGCTACTGAGTTGTGTGTAAGCGTTACCTCTGGTACAACCTCCCGACTTTCTTTGAAGTCTCTTAACCACATGAACTCATTTGTCTTTACCTATTCCCCCTTTTATTCACGGTCTTTTTCCACTCATATTGCCAGTTGGCATTTGGTATTAATCCCTCATTGCCAGAGAGGCTCATCCCTGGGAGTCATGTCCCACGCTGGGGGGAAGGCAATGCATTCATATGTTGAATTTGGCATAGAAAGAGGCCACATTTGACCAACAAGGAGACTCTGAGGTGTCAACCCTTAGACACCCCATAACAGTAGGCTAAGTTTCAATTACAAAAGCAAAGACTCGTAAGACTAGTCATCAATAACAAGAACCCATCAATGCACCCTCCTCCTTTGCCAGACACTGACCCTGCACTTGGGGGCCTGTTTCTGCTTCCTTGGAGAATATGACAGAGCTCTCCAGGCTGGGAATTCAGTATTCCCTCATTTATTGAGTAATTGTCTACCCACTGTGACCATGCCCCACCCCTTGATCATTTGAACAATTTCATATATCTTTCATGTATATTCAGGTGAACTTCCTCCCATGAAACTCCCATCCCAGACACCCCCCACCAATGATCCTCTCCTGTCACCTCTGTAACCCTTCTGTGATCCAAACCTTCCTTGAAGATGAAGCCCATATAATAGCCAAATACAATTAATAGGAAAATTGAATAATAAAGATAAGTTTAAATATAAGAGATAGAATACATGAAAACTTAAAAAAAAAAACTAGAAATAAAATAAAATTATGGGATTGTGATATTCAAAAAATGGGGAAAAAAACAAAAATCATTAAAAATATTTTTTTTTACGTTTTTCCTTTTATCACTGCATTATCAGGTGTCCAGTCTATACTGTGGCACTTGCCCCCTCTCACTCCCCATTTGATTTTCAAAGAAGTTTTAGGTCACAGCAAAGTCACAAACAGAATTCTAGAAACTCCCATATACCCAACCCCCTTCCCCTTTACTCACCCCATATTAAAACCTTTTTTATGTGGATGGTAGCATTGTTGTAACTATTATACAGATAGTGAAGCATAGTTACTAAACATTGTCAATGGCTTACAGTATAGTTTACAATTTAGATGGTACAGTTTAATAATTTTTGATGATATTTGCCATGTCCTGTGTCCATTACTGTAAGGTAATGAAAAACATTTCCCATGACCACTAAATACCCCCTCTTTGATCTTTTCTGTTCCTTCCTCCCCATCCCCCTGGGGCTCATGACACTCCTTTGTCTTGACTCATTGGATGGCAATATTCATAGTTACATGCAACAAGAGGTCTTGACATGCTGATTATCCTCTCCAATTAGGATCCACACTTGTGCCTAAGAGACACCCATCTGTCTGTTTCTGGGTGAATTGGTCCTCCCAAAGATAGGGGTCCATCTCCTTCCCACTCATCGTGTGGGTCTCCACTCCCTGAAACAACACATTATGACAGGATGAACACTCACACACTCCCCAGATGCCTAATCCAGATGCACCCCTTCCTGAGAGCCCCCCCAACGTACACCCTAAACCAATGTCACTACCTTGCCATACTGCCATAAGAGCATTCCCACCCCTGCACTTTCAACATCATACCCACAAATCCCATGTTCAACTAGTCTCCCTCCCATCGCTCTAACCAGTATCCTGAGTATTCTAACCCGCCCTTCCTAATCTACCCACCTGTCAACCCTGCACCACCACACCCAGTAATATCACTACCCACCTGACCTGTCCTTCAATATGCAACTATACTCTATCACTTTACCATAGATTATGTCCATATGCATGATAGCTCACAACCTTCTCTTCTCTTTCTCTCCCTTGTTAACTTTTCATTCAATGGTTCTCAGAGACTGCTCACTTTCCTCAATTCAAATCAGTGAGGTCATATACTGTTCATCCTTCAATGCCTGGCTTGCTTCACTCAACATAAGGTCTTCAAGATTCATCCATGTTATTCCGTGGGTTAGCACTTTATTCCTTCTTGCCACTTAGCAATATCCCATTGTATGTACGTACCACATTTTGTTTATCCATTCATCTGTTGATGGGCACCAGGGCTGATTCCAAATTTTGGCAATTGTGAACAATGCCGCTATGAACACGGGTGTGCATATATCTGTTCGTGTCTTTGCATTCAATTCTTCTGGATATGTACCAGGCAGTGGAATTGCTGTATCATATGGAAGATCTATTGTTAGTTTCCTGAGGAACAGCCAAACTGTCCTCCACAGTGGCTGGATCATTCCATAATCCCACCAGCAGCGGATGTGGGTTCCTATTCCTCCACATCCTCTCCAACACTTATAGACTGCTGTTTTTTAAATAGCTGCCATTCTGATGGGAGTAAGATGGGTCTCATTGTAGTTTTGATTTGCATTTCCCTAATAGCTACCTATGTCGAGCATTTTTTCATGTGCTTTTTAGCCATTTGTGTTTCTTCCTTGGAGAACTGTCTTTTCAGGTCACTTGCCCATTTTTCAAATAGGTTGTTTGTCTTTTTATTTTTGAGGTGTAGGGTTTATTTATGTATGCAGGATATTAGGCTCCTATCAGATATATGGTTGCCAAATATTTTCTTCCATGTAGGCTGCCTTTTTATTTTCTTTATAATGTCCTTTGAGGTGCAGAAGTTTTTAATTTTGAGGAGATCCCATTCATCTATTTTTTCTCTTGCTGCTCGCACTTTGGGTGTGAAGTTCATGAAACCATTTCCTATTACAAGGTCCTGTAGATGCTTCTCTACATTATCTTCCAAGGTCTTTATGGTTTTGACTCTTATATTTAAATCTTTGATCCATCTTGAGTTGATTTTTGTATAAGGAGTGAGATGGTATTCCTTTCTCTTTCTTTTGGATATGGATATCCAACTCTCCAAGCACCACTTGTTAAAGAGGCCATTATCTCCCAACTGAGTGGGCTTGGTTGCCTTGTCAAATATCAGATGACTGTATATGCGAGGGTCTATATCAGATCTCTCAATTCGGTTCCATTGGTCAATATGTCTATGCTTGTGCCAATACCATGCAGTTTTGACCACTGTAGCTTTGTAGTATGATTTAAATTCAGGTAATGTGATACGTCCAACTTCATTTTTCTCTTCCAATGTCTTGGGCAATTCAGGGCCTCTTACCATTCCAAATATATTTTGTAGCTAGTTTTTCCAGTTCCTTAAAAAATACAGTGTTGAATTTTATTGGGATTGCATTAAATCTGTAGATTGTCTTGGGTAGGATAGACATCTTGATGATGTTTAGTCTTCCTATCCATGAACAGGGAATATTCTTCCATTTATTTAAGTCTTCTTTGATTTCTTTTAACAGTGTTGTGTAATTTTCTGTATGTGAGTCCTTTACATCTTTAGTTAAATTTATTCCTAGGTATTTGATTCTTTTGGTTACTATTGTAAATGGTTTTTTTTTCTTGATTTCCTCCTCAGATTGTTCCTTATTGGAATACAGAAATGCTACTGAAATTGAGCATTTATCTTATAGCCACCGACATTACTGAATTCCATTATAAGTTCTAGAAACTTTGCTATAGAATTCTCAGGGCTTTCTATGTATAGGATCATGTTTTCTGCAAATAATGACATTTTTACTTCTTCTTTTCCAATTTGGATGCCTTTTTTATCTTTTTCTTGTCTCAGTGCTTGAGCAAGTACTTCTTAGACAATGTTAAATAGGAATGATGATAGTGGGCATCCTTGTCTTGTTACCGATCTCAGGGGGAAGTCCTTTAAGATTTTAACATTGAAGATGATGTTAGCTTTGGTTTTTCATATATACCCTTTATTATATTCAGAAAGTTTCATTCTATTCCTATTTTTGCAGTGTTTTTACCAGGAAAGTGTGCTCTGTTTTGTCGAATGCTTTTTCTACATCTATAGAGATGTTCGTGTGATTTCTTTCTTTCAATCTGTTTATGTGGTGTATTACATTGATTGATTTTCTTATATTGAACCATCCTTGCATACCCGGGATGAAACCCACTTGGTCATGGTGTATAATCCTTTTGATATGTTGTTGAATGCGATTACCAAGTATTTTGTTGAGGATTTTAGCATCTAAGTTCATTAGAGAAATTGGTCTATAATTTTCCTTTCTTGTGGTATCTTTGTTTGGTTTTGGTATTAGGGTAATGTTGGCATCGTGGAATGAGTAAGGCAATATTCTTTCTACTTCTATTTTTGGAAGAGCTTAAGCAGAATTGGTGTTAGCTCTTTCCAGAATATTTGGTAGAATTCAGCTGTTAAGCCATCTGGTCCTAGGCTCTTCTTAGTTGGGAGGGTTTTGATGACTGAGTCTATCTCTTTACTTCTAATTGGACTATTGAGTTCATCAGTTTCTTCTTTCATCAATGTAGGATGTTTGTGAGTTTCTAGAAACTTGTCCATTTCCTCTAAATTATCATTCTTGTTGGCATACAATATTTCAAAGTATCCTCTTATGATACTCTTTATTTCTGTGGGGTCACTAGTGATATCCCCTTGCTCATTCCTTATTTTGAGTATTTGCATCTGTTCTCTCTTTTTCTTTTTTAGTCTTCCTAAGGGTTTGTCGATATTATTGATCTTCCTGAAGAACCAGCTTTTGGTTTTGTCTATTTTTTTCTAGTGCTTTCTTATACTCTATTTCATTTAGTTTGCTCTAATCTTTGTTATTTCCTTCTTTCTACTTCCTTTAGGTTTAGTTTTTTGTTATTTTTCCAATTCCTCCAAGTGTGCAATCAGGTCTTCAATTTTAGCTCTTTTTTCTTTTTTAATATATGTATATATGACTGTGAGCTTCCCTCTGAGGACAGCTTTCGCTGCATCCCATAGGTTTTGATATGTTGTGTTGTCATTTTCATTAGTTTCAAGGTAGTTACTGATTTCTTTTGAAGTTTCCTCCTTGACCAACTGTTTGTCTAAGAGTGTATTGTTTAACTTCCATATCTTTGTGCCTAATCTGATTCTCTGGCCCTTAATGATTTCCAATTTAATTCCATTGTGGTCAGAGAAATTACTTTGTATAATCTCAATCATTGTGATTTCATTGAGCTTTGTTCTCTGACCTAGCATGTGGTCTATCTTGGAGTATGATCCATGTGCACTGGAGAAGAATGTAAATCCTGCTGTATTTGGGTGTAGTGTTCTGTATATGTCTATGAAGTCCAGGTCCTCTAATGTATTGTTCAGAGTCATTATTTCTTTATTGATTCTCTTTCTAGATGTTCTGTCTAATGATGATAATGGTGTATTAAAGTCCCTCACTATAATTGTAGATTCATTTATTTCTCCACTTAGTTTTTACAGAGTTTGACTCATTTATTTTGAGGCACCCTGATTAGGTGCATAAATGTTTATGATTGTTCTTTCTTCTTGAGAGATTACCCCTTTTACTAATATATAGTGTCCATTTTTGTCTCTTACAATAGTTTTGCATTTAAAGTCCATTTTGTCTGATATTAGAATAGCTACTCATGCCCTTTTTGGCTATTGTTTGCTTGTAAATTTGTTTTCCAGCCATTCACTTTCAGCCTCCTTTAATCCCTGGGTCGAAGATGGGTTTCTTGTTGACAGCATATAGATGGATAATATTTCCTTATCCATTCTGCCAATCTGTGTCTCTTAAGTGGTGAATTTAATCCATTAACATTCAGTGTTATTAGTCGCAAAGAATTTCTTACTTCAGCCATATTTTCTTTGGGTTAATGTATGTCATGTTGTTTTGTTTCTGTTTTTGTCATTTTAGTTGTTTTTAAACTCTCCTCCAACTCTCTCTCCCTTGTTTTTTCCTTTCAACTTGTAGAACTTCCTTTAGTATTTCTTGAAGTGCAGGTTTCTTATTAGCATACTCTCTTAATTTCTGTTTATCTGTGAATATTTTGAAGTGTCCATCATTTTTGGATGCCAGTTTTGCTGGATAGAGAATTTGTGGCTGGAAGTTTTATTCTTTTAGTACTTTGACTATGTCATACCACTGTCTTCTTGCCTCCATGGTTTCAAATGAGAAATCAGCACTTAATTTTATTGTGCTTCCCTTGTATGTGATGGTTCTCTTTTCTCTTGCTGCCTTGATTATTTTCTCTTTGTCTTGAGCACTGGGCATTTTGAGAAGTATATGTCTTGGAGTTGGCCTGTTGGGATTTATGCTGTTTGGGGTGCACTGTGTTTCCTGGATCTGCACATCCATCTCTCTCAATAGGGTTAGGAAGTTTTCAGCCATTATTTCCTTCAACACTCCTTGTGTTTCCTTTCCCTTCTCTTCTCATTCTAGGATGCTCATAATGCATATGTTTACGTGTTCTGCATTGTCGGTTAAGTCCCTGAGCCCCTGCTGGGTTTTTTCTATCTTTTGGTCTATCTGTTCTACTATTTGTTGGACTTCAGATGTATTGACTTCCACATCACTAATTCTTTCTTCTGCCTGTTCATATCTGCTGTTATGTGAATCCAGTGTCTTTTTTATTTCTTGGATTTTGCCATTGATCACCATCATATCTGTTGTCTTTTTATATTTTTTTACAATTTCTTCAGTATTTTCTCCCAGTGACTTCTTAATATCCTTAATCTCTTCCTTCACGTCATTAATTTGGTCCATGATATTTGTTTGGAAAGCTTTTATTAGTTGTTCAATGTTCTGCATGTCTTCCTGGTTTTTAGTTTGTTCATTGGACTGGTCCATGTCTTCCTGTTTCTCTGTGTGGTTTGTAATTTTTTGTTGCCCTCTAGTCATCATTTTATCTTGATGGGTTTATTCACTTGATTAGCTTCTCTCTCTGCTCTAGAGTTTTATTTAGCTGGGGATTCTGTGTGTGTGGTAAGTTTTCTCTTTGACACTTTTTCTTCTTATTTAATTTCCTTGTTTCTTTCTATGTTCCCTTGAAGGGAAAAGATTAGGGCCAGAGGAATGGAAAGATGTGAGAATGGAAGAAGTATAATAGTAATATTGATCAAAGTTAGAAAAGGGGATGTATAAGACTTAGTGAAACAAATATTTAGCTCATGTTGGCAGTGTAGAGTAATAGGGAAAAAAGTGGATTACCTAGAAAGGACTGGGAAACCAAATAGAGGAATATATAAATAATGATTTAGAAGGCTAGAATGATGAGGAAGGAGAGAAAGAATAAAGAAAGGGCTGAAAGGAAAAAGTTAATATTAATAAAAAAAGAAGTAAACAGAATAGATAGAATAGAAATTGACCCCTTAAGTTGTGGGCTAATGTGAAAACGTGGTATGTAAGAACCACAACAGAATGAAGAAGGCAGAAAGATGAAGGAAGGAAAAGAGAAAGCTTGGGATACAGAATCAATATGGACAGAGAATGGGAAATCACTGAAGAAGAAGCACAGCAAAGAAGACACAAGCTAGCAGCACCTAATTAAAAAAAAAATGAAAGAAAAAAGAAAGGGAGGAGGAATGAGGAAAAAAAAGCAAGAGACAACAAATAGACAGGTAAAAACCAACTGCACAAGCAAGCAGTCAAATGAATCTAAGGAAGAGCTGTGTTCCTTCTTGGTCCCTTGTGGAACCTCTCAGCCTGCTTGTATTTATCAACCAATTGTCCTGCAAGGTTCTATCTGCAGTTTTTTTTGTTGTTGTTTTTTTTTTTT
>JAQZBX010038920.1:0-23226 GCA_029593785.1 Cabassous unicinctus
TACCAAAGAATATATATATATATGTAAGATTTCTTTGAATAATGAGAATTGGTAGAAATTTCTGCTCCAATTTTATCCAAATTAATATTCTTCTTTTCCACCTAGGGCTCTGGACACCTCATCATTCATCCATATAATTGGCAATGGGCTGCTTTTTCTCGTGTATAGAAGCTCTTATGAATTGTAGACAGTTCTCAGTCTCCACTCCCAAATTTGTAATCCCAGTCCAGACCTCTCTCCTGGACTCCAGATCCGTACATTCAATTGTCTGCACAGCTCCTCTCTTTGATTGTCCAGTGGACATCTCGGCCTTAACAGCATCCAAAACTGTTCTTCACCCCAAATCTATTCTACTGACAGTCTTCTCAATGTCAGTTTTTGATAATTCCGGCCTTCTTGTTGCTCAGGCCAAAACTCTTGGAACCATCTTTAACTTCTTTTTCTTTCACATCTCACATCTTACCAGTCAGAAAATTGTTAGCTCTTCTTTCACAATACAGTGGTACCTTGGTACTCATCATTACTTAGTTCCAGGAGGCATGGTGAGTACCAAAAATGACAAGTACCAAAAATTTTTTTCACTGGTGCGATGGGCTGGGGTGGTGAGCAACAAGATGACACAATGAGGAGAACAACGGGGAAACACAATGAGAGACACAACAAGCAGGGAGCGGATGTGGCTCAAGCAATTTGGTGCCTCCCTTCCACATGGGAGGCCCCAGGTTCAGTTCCCGGTGCCTCCTAAAAAGAAGACTAGCAGACACAGGGAGCACACAATGAACAGACGCAGAAAGCAGAGAGTGAATGCAAACAATGAGGTGGGGGGAGAAATAAATAAATAAAAATAAATGTTAAAAAAAAAAACTCAGTGGGGAATAAAACCCTCAGCCTCTATGTAGTCTTGAAGTTCACTGATGAATTCATCAGCAGCCTTTTTATTGGCACTTGCTGCCTCACCATGCCTCATGACACTATGGATGCTGGTCCTCTTTTTAAAATTATCAAACCAGCTGTGGCTTGCCTTAAAAACTTCAACATTCTCATTACGTAGTTCTGGTTTGTTTTTCAAAAGATTGCATGCAACATTTATGCTTTTTCACATATTATGGCTTCTGATACACTGTCGCCCACTAACTGCTTCTTGTTTACCCAAATTAATAAGTATTTAACTTCCTCGAGTGTTTGGGAACTCCACTTTGTTACTGCTTTAACTCCTTTAGCAATATCAGCCTTTTTTATTGCTTCTTTATTCTTAATGATGGTGGAAAACGTTGTTCTAGTCATACTGTATTCTCTAGCAAGATCAGTAACACAAATACCACTCTCATATTTACCTATTTCTTTTTTTTGCTCAATGGTGGTACGAAGTAATTTTCTTCTCAAGGCTATCACTGCTCATTTTCTTAGGACCCATGATGAGGAAAAAAAAAATACCCAAAATGACCCCAGAAGCTAAGATAAGACTGCAATGGGATGTGCACAGGGCAAGAACTACCGCTTGACTACCACGTGACCCTTTGTTTCAGCTGGAAAGGGTAGAGAGTCACGAGGCAACTGACACTGACAAGTTCTAGCTTGTGCGTCGAGTATCAAACAAACGACGAGTACCGGGACAAGATTTTCATATCAAAAGGCATCAAGTACCAAATTCCACGAGTTTCAAAGAGGTCGAGTACCAAGGTATGACTGTAAATCCATAATCTGTCAACTTCTCACCTCCTCCACTGCTGCTACTGGCCAACATGATTTCTGTATTGGGCTAGCGTAATAGCCTAACAGTTCTCTCTGCACCCATCTGTGCCCTTTATAGTTTCTCAAACCAACAGCCAGAGTTTAGGAGCCATTGCAGGGTTTTGAACTGAGAAGTGGCAGGATCTCACTTATGTTTTTAAAACAATCACCTTTCTTAAATATCATCTCTCAACAAAGCCTACTATAAAACACCACTTTTTTTAGGAGACACCTTGAATTAAACCCAGGACCTCATACATGGGAAGCAGGCACTCAACCACTTGAGCTACATCCACTCCCCTAAACACCATTTTTAAAATTACAAGCTATCCTCTCCTCCTGCATTCTCAATGACCTAAGCCTGATCAATTTTGTATAGCACTAATCACTTTCATCATAACATATAATTCACTCATTCATCACATTTATTGTTTGACTCTCCTCAACTAGAATGCAAGCTATATGAAGGTATATATTTTATCTGTTCTCTGATAAACCCTAAATATTGCAACTTACATGGCACGTTGTAGGTACCCAATAAATATTTGTTGAATAATTGAAAACAGTTTTCTTTCTAACCCATCTAGGAATCTTTAAATCTGTTCAGTGATGTTGACATTATTTTTTCTCTTGTTCTTAGCTAAATCCTTGACCAGGTCCTATAACTTTTCCAGTTAGAGTTAAATAACAAAAAGACCTCGGGACACTTCTTGTCCCAGAAACAGTCTTATTTCAGTGCTTTTAATGGCCCAGTTCCATGTAATAATAAAATTCTGACTTGCAGTGTGGACCTGCTTCAGGCTGTGACTCCTGTAACAGGGAAGGGATGGATGGCTTCTGTTCCACAGCCTCAACTCCTTCTGCTTCTCTAATCCCAGCTTGCTAGCCCAGGTTTCTGACTCCTTCAGAACAGGCAAGAAGGAATTAAGGAAATGCATAGAATTCAGATACTGATATTTTCATGATCTGTCCTTGGTGTTTATGGGACTTGGCAAATATACATCTAGGTCTTTCACCTGAATATATTTTGTGGGTTTCTATGAATACCCCACTGGGGACATTCAATAACAGGTCCTGTGATGTGGGTCGTGGTTGGCCATCCCCAAAACACTATCTTTCTGCCCCTGGGCATCTGGCCTTCCACCCCACAGACTCTCTTGGTAAACCTCAAATTTCCTGTGCAAATGGCTCCAGCCTGACTCCTATGAGACACATATATGGTCCATGGGAACCTTTCCTACATCCTTGCCTGTGTGAAAGTTCATGTCTAATGCTTTTTGCTTTCTCTGAACCCCGTTCCCTAGCAGGGCTGAAGCATTTCCTCATGCCTTTAGATTTTCAGCTGTCAGGCACCCGTCCACCTGAAGGCCTTGAGGTGTGGAGTGAGGGGATGAAATACCCCTTTTCTACTCTTTTGTGGGAGAGGTGGGTGCAGGAGGAATGCAGAGCATAAAGAGAGCTTTCTCCAGAGAAATTCTTGCTCTCAATTTTTTCACCTCCAGCCTGTTATACACTTAAGGTGGGTGATAGACTAGGGGTTGACAAGCGAGTTTCATAGTACCCTCTTTGCAAGTCCCATGGGGGCACTTGAGACCTATCATTTTGTTCTGAACCTGTGAGCATCTTTTAGCATCCCCTTACGACTTTAATAGAGAAATGTGTCGCGCTTGTCAGGACATCCTGTTCTTTGCTCTTCTCCCACACTGCCTCCTTCCTGACCCAGAGCTTCCATGACCAGTTCCTCCTCATTGCACATCTCAGCTTGAGTGGCGCTTCCCACAGATGCCTGCTTTGACCACACAATCTAAAGCAGGTCCCTGCTGTACTCTCCCAGCTCCCTCTTCTTTTCCTTTATATATTTAACACTATTCATAGCCATATATGTACTTATGTAATTAATTTATCTTCCCCAATATAGCATCTAGCATGTTAGCTGTGCTCAGAGATGTTAGGATACAATATAGTGTGGTTAAGTGGTTAGGCCACACTGCCTGGGTATGAATGTTGGCTCTGCCACTTGCTAGCTATGCATCGTTAGGCAAGTATCTTTACCTCTCTGCGCTTCAGTTTCCTCATCTGTAAAATTGGCACAACAATAGTACCTACTTAATAGGTGTTATTAAATGAATTAATATGAATGAAGGGTTTAGAAGAGTGCCTAGCACATAGTAAGTACTTTAAAAGTGTTGGCTATTATTAATTGCATGGCATTGTCTACATAGTAAGCAAAGTGTTATTAAGGAACACTCAATTAAGAAAGAGCTTTCTTTCCACTACAATCCAGGGTAAACTCATGGGTGTAGGGTGTTTCACGGAATGTGAGGTTATCCTTGGCTGAGTGGTGGTTATATCAGTCCTTTGGAGGAGGATGCCCTGGCAGTGCAGCTCCCTTACTCCTGCATTACACAGACCTGGGGTTAGAAAATTTGGAATAGTGTCTAGATTCATGGTTCAAGCACAGGCTTCTGGAGGCAGACAGTTCATAACTGAATCTTGCCTCCTTCACTTATAAACTCTGATATTGGGGAATTATTTAATTTCCCTAAGACTCAGTTTCTTTATATTTAAAATCGGGATTTAAGAGGGTCGTTATGAGAATTACATGATTTTGTATATGTGACAGTGTTTGGTACATTCTAAGTCTTCAAAAAAGGTAGCTATTTTTGATAATACCATTGGTTATCAATGATTAACAGCATTAGTTATCAATAACTATTAATATTGCTATTAGTAACAGTAGCTAAAGCCATGGAAAAACAGTGGACAAAGAGTTGGTACTTCAGAGGTAAATTTTTAGAAATTGCATAGAGAGTGTGGTTTTTTTTTGCAATTAGCATTGTAACTAGAATGAAACTGTTGGATATAATCCCACTATAAGGAAATCCAGATTAAAAAAAAAATCTTGGTATAAAATTAAAGAAGTTTCCATTCCCTGTTTATTTCAAGTAGTAGTCAATGCAACTAGTTTCTAGTATATAACATATAAATCAGATTGCAAGTGTGAAGGATGGTTTGAATCCCAATAACGTCTGAATTTATGGGCGCACAAAGCTCCTCTCAATGAAGGAAATTGGAACACTTAGGACTTAAAGGTGTCATGTAAATCAAAGGTGCTAGTATTATTTCACCCAAACACAACTCTTGAATAGCCTCTCTCCTTATGCAAATAATCCTCTTAGTTTTATATCTGTAAAGATTAACAAAAAGTTCAGAGAGTCTGGTTTACTGGAAAAATATGTTTGATTGATCTTAGAAATAAATACATATTTCTGGCTAATTCTCTGAGAAGCTGGATGAGAAACCTAGATTTCCATTTAGCATTTATTTTATTTACACTTATTTCTTTGTTATACCCACTCATTTCTAGCAGAGGGCAAATGAAATTAATAAAAGACATTATACCTACAAGATTATGTCCCTGTTCAGAATAGGATCAGAACACTCTGTCCTGCCTGGAACACTCAATGGCATCCCATTATAATAAGACTTGATGAATAAGCATTTTGAGGACAATCTGTTGGTCCAGTTTGGGGACAGTTATTTTCTTTATCTATGTATATTTGATGCGATGTCATAGTCTTGTTTTCTCAAAGAAGTTAAATAATCAAGATAGAGTTTAGAGGTTTGTTGTTATTTTTCAGTGCTTGTGAAAGTTTAACTAATACATTCACAGGACTTCAACTTGTGGTCCCTAGTTTGCGTTTGACAATCACATGTTTCCACTGCTGACCAGAAGCCTGGAGTGATTGTACCCTCCTGGCTCTCCCCAGGCTGTACTTCTAAACTGTTGGCTGTAGATGTCAGAGAAACTGTGTTCTGAATGCCAGGGAGCCCCATGGCCTGAGCTGGTCAAGTCCTTGGGTCGCCTCCCTGGCCTGGTCCATTTCCTACATGCCCTGTTCTTTCTTTCTGCTTCTGGTCATCGGGGGTTCAGGCTGCTGTTTGCTGTCTCCACAGCTCCTACTTCACATGCAGAGAGCCAGCGCTTGGGAGATGAGGGAATGTGGGAGATCAAAGAGGCCTTTCTTCGCAGCTCTCAGTATGGCAAAAAGTCATTTTGGGGAGTTTGGGAAAGAGACTTAGTCACTCAGTCACTTTCCTCTTCTGATGAGCCTTTCTTATTGCCTTTACCCATACACTTTCCTCCTTTCACCCAAAAGCTTTTCAGTTTTTGTAACCGAGTCATGCTGTGTTGCAAAGTGGCAGCGAGGGAATGGATCCAAGCGTGGCCCGGCTGAATTAAACATTTGTGCAGGCTGAGGTTCACCTTAAGGGTGTTCTCTGGAGTTGTGCAGACCTGCACCCCACACAGTGGGGCCTCATTCAGGACCATGGTGCAACACAAGTTTAACTATTTTCTTTTAGATTTGTTGGCCTACTTTTAGGATTGGCAACTAATTTCCTAATGAATTGTTTAGGTTCTGCTTATGAAAACACTCTATTATGTTGGAAAGATCAAGTGTTTAATAACATATATATTTTTAAAGATTTATTTATTTACTTTTTATTTATTTATTTACACCCACCCCCCCGATGGTTCTCTTGTCTGTCTGCTCATTGTTTGCTCACCTTCTCCAGGAGGCACTGGGAACCGAACCTGGGACCTCCCACATGGGAGGCGAGTGCCCAACGACCTGAGCCACAGCTGCTCCCTGTGGGGTGCAGCGTCTACTTTGTTGCAGCGGGTGTGGGCGTCTGCTCTCTTCTTTAGGAGGCAGTGGGACCCAAACCCGGGACCTCTCATCTAGTAAGTGGGTGCCCAACTGGTTGAGCCACATCCGCTTCCCTTAACAGCATATTTTTCAGAACTTATAAAATCTACCATGGATGTTAAAAGCATAGGAACCAGGACTCCTTGGAGAAATGGCTGAGTGGGAAATATTCAGGTGAGCCTATAGCATCTTATAGTGCCAGAAAGTAAGGAAGTGCTCAGAAAAACAAACATTGATGGGGCATGATAAAGGGACACAGGTGCCAACTGAAAGGGCTCCCAATGGCCAAAGCTAGAAGAATTTGAGTAACAAAATAAAGTAGTATTGGATTATAACCCAAAGTATAAAATAAATATCTGTGAGTACATACTTATATAAACAAATGGCTGAATAAATTAATAAATGGAGGAGGAGAGACAAATCTCCCATGCACAAGAATTCCAAATAATTTATACAGATTCTCACCCTCAAGGAGTGAGACCATAAATAACTCTCTACTCCTCAAGTATGGGTTGCATGTAGTGAGTTTCTTCCAAAGAGTACAGTATGGAAAGGGGGTGAAAAGAGTAACTTTACAGTGGAGAAACCTGCCAAATACTACTTCAGCCAGATAATGAAGGACAACATCAATAGTCATAAATCATATTGATAGAAAATTGATATGATGTATGAAATGATATGTCTGATGAAAACGGCACTCAGTAGTCTTCCTGTTATTGATTTCTAGTTTGATTCAGTTGTGGATGGAAAACACACTCTCTATGATTTCAATTCTTTTCAATTTGTTGAGATATTTTTTTATGGCCTAGGATGCAGTCTATTTTGCTAATATGTTTCATGGGCACTTGAAAAGAATGTGTATTTTACAATTGCTGGGTGGAGTGTTCTAAAAATATCATAAAATGGTATATAATGGAGCCATCCTGTTGGTTGGTGAAGTTGTTGAATTCTTCTGTGTCCTTGCTGATTTTCTGTCTAGATGACCTATCAATTGTTGAGAGACGGATGTTAAAGTCTCCAATTATAATTGTGCATTTGTCCATTTCTTCTTTCAATTTCACCAGTTTTTGCTTTTCATATTTTTCAGCTCTGCTGTTTGGTGCATACACATTTGGGATTGCTATGTCTTCTTTACTGAGGCTTTATATTTACTTGCTGAGGCTTTTCTGTGTGTGTGTTTCATTTGTTCCAAGCATAATTGTAGTTGCTTGTTGTGTCTTTATCATGGCTGATGTAAAATCTTCTGTCAGGTAATTCTAACATCTCTGTCATCTTGGTGTTGGATCTATTGATTGTCTTTTTCATTCAGTTTGAGATATTCCTTTTTTCATGGTATGGTGAGTGATTTTCTAGACATTTTTGTATTATGTTATAAGGCTTTGGATCTTATTTATGCTTTTTGTTTTAGTTGGTTTTTTTGATATCTTGCTGGCAGGGAAGAGAGGACACTACCCTGTTACTGCCAGGTGGAGGAAGAAGTCCATGTTCCTAATTTGGCCTCTGCTGACACCTTAGGAAGGTGGCTCGTTGTTACTATTGGGTGAGGGTAAGAGTTCCAGCTCCCTGTGTTGTCTCCACTGACACTATTGTTGGGGTGTGACCTTGTTACTGCTGGGAGATGGTGAAAGTACTGCCTCTCCACTAGGCTGTCTCTGACACTGCTTTAGCAGGAAGAGGGAAGATGCCTTGTTATTGAGGTGGAAATCCATTTCCTATGTGGTCTCCATTGACACTGAGAAGGAAGTTGTTTGTCACTAGTGGGGATGAAATTACCAGCTTCCTACTTGGCCTTCTCAGATACCAACTTTATGTGAGTGAGTGGGCGCTTCACTACAGCTTTGCAAGAATGGAAGCCTAGCATCCCCACTTGTTCTTTGCTGCAATGGGAAAAAACTGTGGGACCACAGTTTTTCTTCTGTGATGTAGGTAGAAGTAGAGTTGTTATTGTTTAATTGTCTAAAAGTTGTCTGCGTGTTAGGTCGCCCATTTCTTGGTCCTTTGACTAGAAAGAGTAGGCTTTTGCTGGGGCTTTTTTGGTCTATGCCTGTTAGTGTTTCCAGGTTGTCAACTTCTTCAGCTCCAACTGGGGTTATATGAAGTAAATAGAAAATCCAGGGAATTCATCACTGTGTTGTTCATTGGCCCCTGAGGCCCCTAGCTGTTCTGCTGTCTTCTTTCTACCTTTCAGAGTCCTGTTATGTTTGTTTTACATAATGTGCAGGGGTTTTAATGTGCAGAGGTTTAAGAGAGAAAAGCATGTCTACTCCATCTTTCTGGATGTAGAAGCATTCCTCTCACTGATTTTTAGGAATTCTTTTAATATCAGAAATGTTAATAGTTTTTCTGTTATATGTGTTGCAAATATTTTCTCCCAGGGTGTAACTTGTATTTTAATTTTGCTTATAAAGTCTTTCACAACCTAGAAATTTTCTTTTTTTTTTAAATGGTAAATTTATTTTATTTTTTTAATTTATCCCCCCCTTGCTGCTTGTCTTCCTTTGTTGCGCCAGATCACCGCGCCATGCGGGAGCTCCTTCACCAGGAGGCCCTGGGGATTGAACCTGGGGCCTCCCATATGGTAAATGGGAGCCCAACCAATTGAGCCACAGCTGCCTCCCCACCTAGAAATTCTTAAGTATTTTTTTTTTTTTCAATGTGCAAAAGAACAGAAAAAATGGAAAGGAAACTGACTGGCTAACAAATAGTACCAATAACTTCAGTTTGAAGCAAATGATGAAATTATAGAGACACTACAAATTTTCTTAATTAATTAATTATTGTTATTTTTTGAAGTACTAGGGGCTGGGGATTGACCCTGGGACTTCCTATGTGGGAAGCCGGCACTCTACAACTGAACCATATTGGCTTCCTTGAGTTGGTTTTATCATTGTTTTGTTTGTTGTTTTATTTTTGTTTTTTCAGGAGGTGCTGGGAGCTGAACCTGGGACCTCCCATGTGGGAGGCAGGTGCTCAACTGCTTGAGCCACATCCACTCACACTACAAATTTTAAGGTTCAGAATATCAAAACCTGGATGAAAAAGTGTAGTGAAATATCAGTCTTATACAAAATTTTCTAACTTGTAAGTATCTTAAAAATAAACAAAATTCTAGAACTATTTCATCCTATTGTGATGTCTTTAGATGTAAGAAATAGGAAATATTTATAAACCAAAGGAAGATGATTAACTTACAAAGAATATCCCAGAGTTGTTATTAGAGAGGATTTTAGAACTGGAGATGCAGAGAATCTGTTTTTTTTTTCCTGTTGTTTTGTTTTGTTTTTTTTAGTTTTGTGTAATCCACAAAGGGACATAAAATCAAAGCACTTGCAGTACTAGATAATAATTGTTTTCAAAGGTGTAGAATTCTTGGTAATCTAGGTAAGATAAATACTCTCTGTGAGAATTAAATGATCTATTTGGTATATAAGGAAGCCATGTTATAATTTAATAAATGAATCAAATTACTAGACCCTGGATAAAGAAATATTATCTAAATATGAGTTTCTTTTTAGGATAATGCCTTACTTTTCCTGTTTCCCAAGATACTTTCAGCCTTTCATATTCTTTTTATATGTAGTATTAAGTTTGTAGCACAATGCTCTTGAGAATTCACAGCATATCTAGTTTCCTCAGAAAAGTATTTTTAGAGGATTCCATTGCTTGAGTTTGTGTTACTGGCCTCATGAAATCACATATACCATATTCAACTAGATGGAAATTACCTTGGAAGGTATAGGAAACTTTATGGATGATAATGTAAATATCTATTTCACCATTATATCTACAATTGGCATTAAATTTTCTTTAAGGAAAGGGACAGAGGCACTGGGTTAATCTCTAAATCTCATTTCAACCTGTTCTTACTAAAAGGTTACTAGAACTACAAACTATCAGGAAAATTACTTTGATTTGTATTTGCCATTACCTATGTATTTTCTGGGACAGTTGCTAATGCAACATGAAAGATCCATAGCGATGATATCGAAGAGGTGCAGGAGACTGGATTAGCCACAGTTGGCTGGAAAATTCTCTTCCCAACTCGCAGAATCTGCAATGCTAATCAAATGTCTTCCTGTGAATGAGGTATAAAATGAAAATAATAATACATGATTGATTCTTGAATTGTGAACAAGGGGTGGCAATGCAATATTGGACAGCCTGGAAATGAACATTTCTTAGCCTAGGAGAGTATTTCAGTGTCCTGGAAGGGAGTTTTTGAATAGAGCTTTTAGATTGGAACCATATGGAACTGGCATTTTTGTAGGTCAAATATTAGCCATTTCATGTGCTCAATCTATAAAAACTGCTTACACAGACCACACACATTGGGCATGACATCTTAAAACAGCAGAATCCTAGACTGCTCTCATTGTGGCAGGTGAGTAGGGGTGAGGTTGGGGAGAGAAGGCAAAGCAAGTTGGATCACAGGGCACAGGAAATAAGAGAGTTGAGTTTTCTGAACAGTGGGAGAACATTTTTTAAAATGTTGAGCTTTACTTTGAGGCCGACTATCAAACCTCCTCCCCCACCGCGCCAGCACCTCGTTGCACAGATGGTTTCCAGGTGCGCTAAGGCGTGAGAGTCTGGATCAGTACAGAAGAGGCGCCAACCCTTCCCAGTGTGACAGAGATCTGCGGCTGGTGCCCCACCACGAGGAACAGTGTTCTCCGGAAGCTCTTGTGCAAATCCAACAGGACTAGTGCAGTCTCATAAATCATGACGGATGCTGCCGCTCAAAATCTAAATTTTGTGCAAGTGCAGCCCGAGAGCTGGATGATGCTCGGTAGCGAGTATGAAATGCAGGCTGTCTTGGTGATGGAACAGTATGGCAAGAAAAACAAAGCAGAGCACCGAAAGATGCAGAACTACAATAAAAGGAGCAGTGTGCCGTTATCTATTCCTACCCTGAAGGGTAAGCCGTAACATTTATTCGGTGCTTTGAGGAGTAATTCCAGGAAAACTTAAAATTCTTTTCTTATAGAAAAATACCTGTTGCATCCCTTGAGGATTGGTTTGAATTTATGAACGAACATGCTTCCACGAAGAACAAAGCCAAGGTTTTCTATCTGAAATGTAGCTGGGTTTCTAGAATTAGTTGCTCTAGTTGTTGGTACAAGTTGCCCATGCGAGTTTTAAAAATCATACAGCCTTCTGGATCTAAATTTCTGTTAGCTGTTCTGTGCCAACTATGGCATCTTTGGTGTATTATTAAGAAGAATCACAGACTACATACTGCTCCTCAATATGGAGCACTGACTATACACAACAGGGAAATAAAAGGAAAAACCTCACAAAATGCAGCATTCGTTTGTTTTGCAGTATGCAGTAATTATCTCCGTGGACCTTCACTCTAGTTGAAGAGAGAAAACATAATAGACATGAAGCCATACAGAGTTTTGAAATTATACTCAAGGGGTTTTCTTTGTTCATTTACGGAACATACGTGGAGGGCAACTACTGCACAGAGTAAATAAAATAAGACTTTAACTTACAGTTATAAATCTCAAAGAAATGCAACACAATGTCCTCTAGAAAGGACTGAGTTGATACCTTTGACTGAGTCTGAATGAGAGTAAGGTAATATCTGGAGCTGAGTTTTTAAAAAAAATTTTTTATGTCCTGGGACCTCGTATGTGGGAAGCCGGCAGTCAATCACTGAGCAACATCAGCTCCCCTGAGTTGGTTTTTTTGTTTGTTTGTTTGCTTGTTGTTTGCTTTTGCCTTTAGAAGGCACCAGGAACCGAACCTGGGACCTCCCATGTGGGAAGCAGGTGCTCAACTACTTGAGCCACATCCGTGGAGCTGAGTTTTAAGAGAACACCCTGACAGTAACAATCAGCTGCAAATCAGCACCTTATGCACACAGTCATATGGTGGAGAAGTTATTAAAAAGACAAAAATGAAGACAGTCTCAGAGGCACGAGAGCACAGATCATTGTATTCGATATTTCTTTCCAACAAGTTCCTTTTTGTCAAAAGGGTGAATTGATTTTAAAAGATTTCAACTTATTTTTCCTTAAGAGACTATTCACTGCCTACTGTATGTCATTCAAATAAAAATTTAAACAACCACTGAAAACATCAGTTCTATACAAATTGAGACCACACGAAGAATCCAAGAATGTTTTTTGCATCTAATGCACTTTAAAAATGTGTAGATTGTAATTCAATTTTAATACACTTTGCACATTTTACTCCCACGTATCTATCATGTGAAAGAATGTAAAACCAAACATCAGGATGCTGACACCCTGATGAGGTATATTAGGAGACAATGACAGCTTAAAGTTATGGCAAGTCTTTCAAAAAGTAGAATCAACCCAATCTTCCACAATTAAAGCACTTTAAAACCACATAACATTCATTTCAGAGATGTCCTCTGCTTCTGATTTGGTTACCAGAAAATGGTTAAGTTGAGATCACATGAATATTAGGAAACTTTGAGGAAGCTATCACTATTAAGATTAGAATACATTATTGTTATTATTTTAGATAAAATCAAATTGGCTGCAAACACATTTCCTTAAGGGCAGATTTCTGGTTTTATTTTTTAGTGGTCTCATCAGTGTAGTCAAAATAAGTGCATAAATTTCATCATCTCACTGAATGTATTTTACTAATTGTTCCTCACCCTAGGCACTGCAAACTCAGTAAAGTAAATAAAATAGCTTCTTCCACACTGTCTGACACTGGCATGCAAGCCTACTGGCCACATAGCACGTAGGTAAATTACTGTACATCTGCCTGTTGAATGGATGAGGAGGGAGTTTGCAAAGTCAGTTTAGCAGACAATGATGTGGTGGGAGTTGAGCCTCTCACTTAATATTTTTCTATACATAATAATAATTTTCAAATACATAAGACAGAGCTGATAAAATACTGTAGACAATAGGGTATTCAAAACTGCTTTTTAAATATTTCCAACCAATCTCTGTCCATATTCTCTTGACAAATAACCTTGGCTTCAATTTTATAGACAAAATTGAGATCAGTGTCCCATGCATGACTTGATGTTCTTCTTTGCCATGTCCAAAATCCCTTTATACTTTCATTGGATCTTCGTTCACCTCTTTTCTAGGTGAAAATTGTCTCTTGCTAAGTCTAAAGCTGATATCTGAGCTCATGATCCTGTTTTGCCTAGCCTCCCACTTGATCACACCTTATGAGTAATCCCCAGCCTCTTTCACATCTTCAGTTTTTGCCTCTCTGCTGACTCTACTCCCTCTGCCACTAAACATATTAAGTTTTCTATTACAACATATTTTTCCTTGATACTGTCACTATCTCAAGCAATGGTTCTAAGTATCTCAGTATAGCTTAGCAGTTAAAAATCCAAACTCTATAGCTAGACTGATTGGATTCAGTTTCAGTCCTGCCTCTTATTAGCTGTGTGCTGTTGTGCAAGAGTCTAACCTCTGTAAAATGGGCATAATAAAGGTGGTGTGCTGGTAAAACGGCTGATTTTAAGCTATCAACTGAATAGGCTCTGGGGAACAGGTGCTAGTTGGCTCCAGCACTTCTCTGGGTTTCCCCTTCATAGGGTTGTCATTATTGAGATCATAAAAGCAAAGCTCTCAGAACAGGACCTACCACACAGAAAGTGCTCAATAAATTCTAGGTATTACACTATTTTCTGCATAGGGAGAATTGGAAAAAACCATCCTTACCATTCATTTACTTCTGAACTTTCTGGAAGCTTTGTGGGGGTCAAATATGGAATTTGCAGTTAAATAAACCTAAGTGTATGAGTTTGTGACTCAGTTTTAAAAATTTATTAAAAGGTTTTTTTTGTTAGAGAAGTTGTAGGTTTATAGAAATATCATGCATAACATATATAAAATACAGAATTCCCATATACCATCCTATTATTAACACATTGCATTAGTGTAGTACATTTGTTATACATCTTGAAGGAACATTTTAATAAGTACTATTAGCTATAGGCCATCATTTACAAAAGGGTTTACAGTGTTGTACACTCTGATGTGTTTTTTTTTTTTTTAATTTTTATTCTAGCAACATATATATGACCTAAAATTTCTCCTCCTAACCACATTCACATATATAATTCAGTGCTGTTAATTAAACTTACAATGTTGTGCTACTATCACCACCATCCATTACCAAAACTTCACAATCAACCCCCATAGAAATTCTGTACAATTTAAGCTTTAACTCCCTATTCCCTATTCCCAACAGTCCTTGGTGACCTACTCTCTAGATTATGACACTATGAATATGCTTATTCTAATTATTTCATATCAGTGAGAGCATACAATATTTGTCCTTTTGTGTCTGACTTAGTCACCCAACATAATGTCCTAAAGGTTCATCCATGTGCATCAGCACTTTATTCCTTTTTATTTTTTATGTTATTTTTAGGAGGTACTGGGGGTTGAACTCAAGACCACTGTAGCAGTTTAGCAGTTTGATATAGTTATGAATTCCAAAACCAGATATTGGATTATGCTTGTAAACTGGTCTGTTCATCTGGGCATGATTAAGTTATGATTAGGGCTTTGATTGAGCCACATCAGTAGGGCGTTGAGCCCTGCCCCTTAGTGGGTGGGGACTCACAGATAAAAGACATGGCAAAGGACAGAGTTGGAGTTTTTCAGTCAGAGTTCTGATGCGGAGTCTTGAGCTGGAGCCCCAGGAAGTAAACACACAGAGGAGCTTGGTTGTGAGGAAAGAGAGAAGGCCCTGGGAAGAGAAGCAAGCCATTTGCCTGATAGTCTACAGCTGGCCTTGTGGCACGAAGCAAGCCTGAGCCCAGAGAGAGGCAAGCCCCGGGAAGAGAAGAACCCAAGAAGCCTGAACCCTGGGAAATGTCGGCAGCTGTCATGCTCCAACATGTGGCAACAGACTTTGGTGGTGGAAGAAACTTATGCTTTATGGCCTGGTAACTGTAAGCTTCTACCCCAAATAAATACCCTTTATAAAGACCAACTGATTTCTGGTATTTTGCATTAGCACCCCTTTGGCTGACTAATACAACCATGTACATGGAAAGCAGTCTCTCAACCACTGAGCTACATCTGCTCCCCAATGAGAGCTGGTTTTCTTGATTGTGTTTGTTTACTTGTTTTAGGAGGTACTCGAAACTGGGACCTTGAGTATGGGAAACAGGCACTCAACCACTTGAGCTATATCTGCTCCCTATATTCCTTTTTAATTCTGAATACTATTCCATTGGATGTATATACCACATTTTGTTTATCCATTCATTGGTTGATGGATATTTGGGTTGCTTCCATCTGCTGGTAATTGCGAATAATGCTGCTATGAACGTCCGCGTGCAAGTATCTGTTTGAGTCCCTGCTTTCAATTCTTTTAGCTATATACCTAGTAGTGGGATTGCTGGGTCACATGGTAATTCTAGACTTAGCTTTTTGAGGAACTGCTAAACTGTCTTCTGTAGTGGCTGGCGCTATTTTACATTCTCACCAGCAATGAATGTGTGTTCCTATTTCTCCACATCTCCAACACTTGTCATTTTCTGTTTTCTTTTTTTTCAATAGTAGCTATTCTAGTGGGTGTGACGTGATATCTCATTGTGGTTTTATTTGCATTTCTCTAAGAGGTAATGATGTTGAGCATTTTTTCATGTTCTTTTTAGCCATTTGCATATCCACTTTGGAAAAATATTTGCTCAAGTCTTTTATCCATTTTTAAATTGGGTTGTTTATCTTTTTATTGTTGAGTTTTAGGATTTATTTATATATTCTAGATATTAAATGTTTATCGGATATGTGGTTTCCAAATACTTTCTCTTGTTGAGTAGATTGTCTTTTTACTTTCAAGATAAAGTCCTTGGAGGCACACAAGTTTTTAGTTTTAATGTGGTTGCATTTATCTATTTTTTTCTTTTGTTGCTTGTGCTTTAGGTATAAAATCTGAAAAACCATTGTCTAATACAAGACCCTGAAGATGCTTCTCTATGTTTTTTTCTAGGAGTTTTATAGTCTTAGCTCTTATATTTAGGTCTTTGATCCATTTTGAGTTAATTTTTCTACAGAGTGAGAGATAAGGGTCCTTCTTCATTCTTTTGCATATGGATATCCAGTTCTCCCAGCACCATATGTTGAAGAGACTATTCTTTCCCAATTGAGTGGACTTGGCAGCCTTGTCAAAAATCAATTGGCCATAGATGAGAGGGTCTATTTCTGAACTCTCAATTTGATTCCATTGGTCTATATATCTATCCTTGTGCCAGTACCATGCTGTTTTGACCACTGTAGCTTTGTGATAAGTTTTATTTATTTTTAAAGATTTATTTATTTATCCCTCCACCCCCTTGTTGTTTTGTGCTCGTTGTCTGCTCTCTGTGTGTTCTTCTGTGTCTGCTTGTCTTCTCTTTAGGCAGCACCGGGAACCAATTCTGGGACCTCTAGAGTGAAGAGAGGCTGCTCAATCTCTTGCGCCACCTCAGCTCCCTGGTCTGCTGTGTCTCTCATTGTCTCTCTTCTGTGTCTCTTTTTGTTGCATCATCTTGCTGCGCCAGCTCTCTGCGCGGGCCAGCACTCCTGCGTGGGCCAGCACTCCGCATGGGCCAGCTCTCTGCTCAGGCCAGCCTGCTGCACAGGCCAGCTTGCTTTTCACCAGGAGGCCCCGGGAATCGAACCCTGGACCTCCTATATGGTAGACGGGAGCCTAATCACTTGAGCTACATCCGCTTCCGTGTGATAAGTTTTAAATACATGAAGTGTGACTTCTCCAACTTGGTTCTTCTTTTTCAAGATGGTTTTGGCTACTGGGGTCCCCTTACTTTTCTGAATAAATTTGATGATTGGCTTTTCCATTTCTGCAAAGAAGACTGTTGAAATTTTGATTGGGATTTCATTGAATCTGTAAACCGCTTTGGGTAGAATTGACATCTTAACAATATTTACTTTTCCAATCCATGAGCATGGAATGTCCTTCTATTTATTTAGAACTGCTGTGATTTCTTAAAGTTTTATAGTTTCCCATGTATAAATCCTTAACATCTATGGTTAAATTTATTTCTAGATATTTGATTCTTTTAGTTGCTATTGTAAATCAATTTTTTTCTTAAATTCCTCCACAGATTGCTCATTACCAGTGTATAGAAACACTGATTTTTGCTTGTTGATCGTGACCCCACAACATTGCTGAATTCATTTATTAGCTCTAATAGCTTTGCTATAGATTTTCCCGGACTTTCTATATATAGAATTATGTCATCTTAAAACTGAAAATTTTACTTCTTCATATCCAATTTGGATACTATTTATTTATTTAATTCTATTTTTTGCCTAACTGCTCTAGCTAGAACTTCCAGTACAATGTTGAATAATAGTAATGAACAGTGGGCATCCTTATCTTGTTCCAGATCTTAGAGGGAAAGCTTTCAGTCTTTCACCATTGAGTAGAATGTTAGCTATGGATTTTCCTATATGCTCTTTATCCTGTTGAAGAAGTTTCCTTCTATTCTTAGTTTTCTAAGTGTTTTTATAAAGAAAGCTTGCTGGATTTCATCAAATGCCTTTTCTGCATTAACTGAGATGATCATGTGGTTTCCCCCCCCTTCGTTTTGTTAAGGTGATGTATTACATTAATTAATTTTCTTATGTTGAACCACCCTTGTATACCTGGGATAAAACACACTTGGTCATGGTGTACAATTCTTTTAATGTGCTGTTGGATTCGATTTGCAAGTATTTTGTTGAGGATATTTTACATCTATATCCATAAGAGAAATTAGTCTGTAATTTCCTTTCTTGTAGTATCTTTATCTAGCTTTATTATTAGAGTGAGTTGACCTCATAATATGTGTTAGGTGTTATTCCTTCCTGTTCAATTTTTTGAAAGAGTTTGAGCAGGATTCGTAATAAATTCTTCTTGGAATGTTTGGTAGAATTCACCTGTGAAGACATCTGGTCCTGGGCTTTTTTTTTTCTTTTTGGGACGTTTTTGATGACTGATTCAATCTGTTTACTTGTTATTGGTCTGTTGAGGTCTTCTATTTCTTCTAGATTCAGTGTAGGCTTTTCATGTGTTTCAAGGAATTTGACCATTTCATCTAGGTTGTCTAATTTATCAGAATACAGTTGTTCACACTATCCTCTTAAAATCCTTTCAATTTCTGTGAGGCCAGTAATAATGTCTTGCTCCTCATTTCTGATTTTATTTATTTGAATCTTCTCTCTTTTTTTCTTTGTCAGTCTAGCTAAGGGTTTGTCAATTTTATTGATCTTTTCTAGGAAACAACTTTTGGTTTTGTTAATGCTCTCTATTGTTTTGTCATTCTATATTTCATTTATTTCTTCTTTAATCTTTGTTATTTCTTTCCTTCTGCTTGCTTTGGGTTTAGTTTGTTGTTCTTTTTCTAGTTTCTCTAGGTGTGCAGTTAGGTCTTTGATTTTAGCTCTTTCTTTTTTCTTAACGTAAGCGCGTAGAGCCATAAATTTCCCTCTCAGCACTGCCTTCGCTGCATCCCATAAGTTTTGATACGTTGTGTTTTCATATTCATTCATCTCCAGATATTTATTGATTTCCCTTGCAATTTATCGTTTGTCCCACTGATTGTTAAGAGAATGTTACTTGACTTCCACATATCTGTGGATTTTCCTGTTCTCTGCCTATTATTGATTTCCAGCTTCATCTAATTGTGAAACCACATTGATGATGTCACTCACAATTTGTTCTTATATCTACTCTTTTCACAACCAATTAGCCCGTCAGTATTAACTAGATATTGTAGGTTTTTTTTTTTTCTAATAATCTCTTTTTATTATTTTATTTCATTTGGAAGAGTATTTGAATGTATTTCAAATATACATTAAGAAAAAGTATGCCTGAGTTTGTTGAGGTGGGTTAGTTTAAATATCTTAGATTGGGGTTTTTACAGTCCTCTCATATTTATGCCTTCCAAGCTTGCAAATTAAGCAGTTGTCTTAATCCACTGTGTTTGCAGACAGCAAACGGAGTTTCCAACCTTTTATATTTTTCAACACCCAAAACATTAAGTTAAGCCATTTTGTACTGTGCTTATTGGTTTAAATTCTTAACCCTTGGTGGAGGCAGTGTTTGTCACTACAAATTTCCTCTGTCATGTGTGAAGTATGAGGGAGAATAGGGCATATAATTCTCTTGTTCTGAAAATCAGTCTCAGGATAGATTCACTTCAACAGCTTAGAGTCCAACTTTGAAGTTCCTTCCACTTCAAAAGCTTTGACTTGAAGCGTCTTACGGAGAAAACCGCACACTAAGACATCCTTAATTTTAAGATTTATTGAGAATTACTTCCTCTGGAGAAAAATAAAACAAAATAATAAATGGGGGAAAGTTTATCTGAAAGAAAACTTGAAGAGATATAGAAATAAAATTTTTCCTTATCAAAAAAACCTAAATATTTATCTTGCAAAAATTTTAGCATGGTGTTTCTTCATGGTATCCTAGTATATTCCAACCAAAAGATTCAAGTTGTTCATCCTCAGTAAGATAATATTGTAAACAGTTTGAAGATTTTTAAAAATATATTAAAAATTTTTTAAAAGATGCTTAGATTACATAAATATTACAAAAAAATATAGGGATTTCCATATGTCCCACTCCCCATATCTCCCACTTTTCCTCACATAAACAACATCTTTCATTCATGTGGTACATTCATTGCAATTGATAAATACATTTTGGGGCATTGCCACAGACCATGGATTATAGTTTACATTGTAGTTTACACTCTCTTCCACACAATTTTCAGGTTATGGGAAGATATATATAATGACCTATATCTATCACTGCAGTGTCATTCAGGATGATTTCCAAGTCCCAAAAATGCCCCCGTATTACACTTGTTTTTCCCCCTCCTTGCCCTCAGAGCCTCTGGTGGCCACTGCCTCCACATCAATGACATAATTTCTTCCATTGCTAGAATCACAATAAGCCTATAGTAGAATACTAGTAAGTCCACTCTAGTCCACAGTTCATTCCTCAATCCTGAGGATTCTGGGATGGTGATGTCTACTTCACCTCTAATTCAGAGGGGGGCTTCGTTCCCATACAGCTGATGGATGGGACTCTCTTGCTTGCAGTTGTAGGCTCTCTCATTTCCATGGTATAGTGGTTGTCCATCCTTACCTCCTTGTTAGTTGTCCTAGGTGAGTCCAATGAACTGGAGAGTAGGTATTGCAACACCACTGAGGCTCAGGGCCCAGATGGCCCATGGACAACCCAAAGATTCCAGTCTCTTGGATATACATCTACAAACTCCACCACCAACTATAGGTTCAAATAGAAGGGACAGATGAGCCACATGTAGGGAAGCTATAACTGAGTCCAACTCTGTCACACCAAGGAGCATAAACTCCAAAGTAAGGCCCACTGGCAAGGCACCAAACTCCAGAGCTATCTGCCCTGACCATAGGACCTAGGTGTCTCCAGAGCCCTCAGGAGCCCCACTATTTGGGGTAATATCTACTTTAGCAGTCTATGAGATCCTGCTGAGAAGTGCATAAACATTACCTCTGGGATAACCTCCCAATTCACTTTGAAGTCTCTTAGCCATATAAACTCATTTGTCTTTACCTTTCCCCCCTTTTATTTGAGGTCTTTTTCCAGTTGCATTGCTAGTTGATGCTTGGTAGCAATCCCTTGGTGCCAGAGAGGCTTATCCCCGAGAGTCTTGTCCCATGCTGTGGGGAAGGTAATGCACTATATGCTGAGTTTGGCTTAGAGATAGTCCACATTTAAGCAATAAGGAAGCTCTCAGGAGGTAACTCTTAGGCACTCTACAACACTAGCCTAAGTTTCAATTTCAAGAGTAAAGGCTCATAAGCATAGTTGTCAATATCAAAGGCCCATCAATGGACCATCCTCCTTTGCTAATCATTGTCCCTGTACTTGGGGGATTGTTGCTGTTCCATTAGAGAATGTGGCAGAGCTCTCCAAGATGGGAATTCAGTATTCTTTTGGTTATCGTGTTAATCTCTACCCACTGTGACAATGACTCCTCAACATTTGAACACATTTATATACCTTATATGTATGTCCAGGTGAGCATCCTCCCATGTATCCCCCATCACTGACACCCCACACCAATGATCCTCCCCTGCCCTAGCTGTAACCCTTCTGTGATCCAAAGCTTCCTCAAAAATAAAGCAAATAAAATAGCTAAATACAAGTAGTAGGAAAATGAAATAATAATGATAGGTTTAAATATAAGGAATAAAATACATAAAAATAAAAAAAAACTAAAACTAAAATAAAAAAAGTTGGGATATTAAAAATTAATGAAGAATATTTAAAAAAATTTTTGACCTTTTGCCTTTCATCACTGTAACATCTGTTGTCCTGTATGCACAGTGACATTTTCTTCCATTTATTCCTCAGTGTTTTACTTGTTTCTCATTTTGTTTTCAAAGAAGTCTTAGGTCACAGTAAAGCCACATACAAAATACAGGGGACTCCCATATACCCAACATCCTCCCCCTTTTCCCCCTTCCCATATTAATACCTTTTTATATGTGGATGGTACATTTGTTACAACTGATATACAAATAGTGAAACATAGCTACTAACCACGGTCAATGGTTTACATTGTGGTTTACATTTTAGACTGTACACTTTTATAAATTTTAATGAAATTTAACATGGTCTGTGTCCATCATTGCAAGATCATGTAGAACACTTCCATTGCCCACTAAATACCCCCTGTCCCATCTCTTCTATTCCTCCCTCCCCCTCCCCTTGGGGCCCACGGTGACTACCAGGCTTCACTCCTTGGATAACAAGATTCATAGTTACTTGCAACAACACTGAGGTCTTGACACACTGATTTGTCCTCCCTTATTAAGATCTGCCCATGCTCTTGAGAGACTCCTGCCCTCTGTTTGAGAACATATTGGTTCTCCCCAGGATGGGAGCCCAACTCCTTCCTGCTCATTATGTGGGTCTCCACCCACTGGTGCAACACATTATGACAAAATGATCACTTGCACACTCCCTAGAAGCCTGCCCCAGGTGCGCCCTGTCCTGAATGCTCCCCCATCCAACACCATAACCAGTAATCCTTCCTTGTCATATTGCCATAAGAGCTTTCCCAACTTTGTTCTTTCAACCACATACCCGCCAATCCCCAGTGTTCACCTGGTCCCTCCGGTTTGAGGATTTTTAAAAATATTAATATAATTTAACCTAGCATCAAATAGAGAGGCAATCAAGCAGAGCCAGAAATAAGACAAAGTGGTACTATTTATATTTTTCCTTTAAAAATAAAGTATTATTTCATAAAATTATGAACAGAAGAAAGCTAGTAGGGAAAAAAGTATATGCCATTTGTTTTTTATTTAGAATTTATATTTAAACTCTGGTAGTTCCTTAAGGGCAGGGTGTTTGCCTGTTCTGTTCACTGGTGTCCTTCTTTCACCTCAATTTTTGCCAGGTACATTGTTGGTGCTCAAAAAAAATCTGCTAATACTCCTACCCTACAGCTCAATGGACTCATCCAAGTCACCTGGTGAGGAGACGACTATGGGCAATGGCTATCCCAGGGAATGGAGAGGGCCTGCAGCTGCAGGCAGGATAATCCCATCCACTGTATCTATGGGATATAAACCCTCTCTCACTTGGAGGTGGAGTGGACATCACCATCCCAAACTCCCCAGGATTGGGGGAGGAGCTATGGACTGGAATGGACTTGGTGGTGTTCTGTCGCATATTGTGATTCAAGCAATGGAAGAAATTGTAACAGTGAGGTGGAGACAGTGGCCACTGGACATTTTCGGGGCAGGGAGGGGAGGGGCAGTTGAAATACAGG
>JAQZBX010038921.1:0-23229 GCA_029593785.1 Cabassous unicinctus
AAAAAAAAAAAAAAGCTTAACTAAGGGAAGGTTGCTTTTTACCCTTCTCACCCACAAGTTAGGAAATTTATTTTCTCTCCAGGTCACATGCAAATTCACATACTGCCAAAAAAAGTGCTTTTAAAAATAAAGTGACATGTTTTAAACAGTTAAAATTGTTTTTAGCAGTTTCAATAACACTAAGATTTCCAATCATAACTGCTGTCCCATCCACTTGAAATTCCTTTACAATTCTTCTAGTTTAATTTTTATTGATCAGCAATATAATTTACTAAGCCTATAAATATATAAAATCTGGTTTTGTGGGAGGTTAACTTTAAATATCACACTAAATTGTCCATAAAATTAAGCGTTGAAATACACTGGACATATACTTTAAGAAAGCGAGGCCAAGGTGTAGTCTCGAACCTCCCCACAAATTTTCCCTGACTAGAGCTAGATAATCAGTATTTTTTTCCCAAATACCCTGCCAAAAGTTCAGGATGAATGAGAAGTTGTGTTGTCCACAGAGGCACTTTTTTAAAAAAATTGAAGTGTATCATTCATACATGAACATACATAAACAATACACAGGGGCATTTTTTAACTTACCAAACCAAAGGTTCCCCTTTAGGCTGGGCAGGCAGGAAATGGGGACATTAGGAGGCTGGGACCCAGAACTGGCTCTGTCCCTTCCCACATGTAAAATACCTGCTTGCCTGGGCTACTGTGTGAATTAAACAAATCCGCATATGAAAATCCCTGGCACAGTGTAGGCACTCAATATATGTAGGTGGCCTCCCATTTCTTTCCTGAAAAATTCTCCCATTGGGTTCATGAGTTGGTTAGATCAAGTTAAGATTTACACTTTTCCTTACTTTCTTTAACCAAGTTGTTTAGACTCTCTGGTTATAACCTAATGACAAAACTGGAAATAACTGTTAGGATGTTACTTTTAAATTCATTTAGATTCAACAAATACTAGTTGAGCTCCTTTTGTACACAAAGTACCCTGCTGGTCACCATAGGGAAAGAAAACCACACCTACAACTCTAGTAAAGGCAGGATGCACGGAGTGTCGCAATAAAGGTTCAATCCTTGGAAGATGGGAGGTCTTCATGGAAGATGTGGCATTTGAGCAGAGCGGGGAAGTTCAGGGATGTCTTTAAACGTACACATACGTGTGTATATTAACTCATTTGATGTTGCTCTCTTTCAGGTAGTGTCTAATTTTTAGACTTTGTGTCCCTTCTAGTGATGAACACAAACCATTAAGGCAAGGCTGAGTGAACTTAAAACATGGGTTAGATCTATTATAAGAAAAACGGAGAGACGATTATAGACGTATTGATAAAACTTGTGGTAGGGCACCAACTTCTTATTCTGGTAACTTGCAATTGGAAGGAAAGAATGAAGCATTTATCTTTATTTTCCTTTGATTGTATTTGAGCATAACCAAAGAGCTCTAGTTGATGAAAGAAAGCTCTGCTATCCACAAAAATCACAGCCAATAAATGTGGAGGAATGACAGAAAAATCACTTCTTTGCCACCTCTAATCTTATTGATTAGAGAGGTTGTTGAGGGACTGAAAAGTTGTTGGGGGACATGACCGTGTGGGCATTGGGTCGCCACAACCTGAACTTACTGAACAGTCTTGGCATCACAAAACCTGGGACATGTGGACATTGTGGGGCAACATGAAGCTCCCTACAATGTTTATGAAGTTTTCTTGCCAAAAAGTTTAACCTGAATTTAACTAAGCCTCTAGTGCCAAGTTATATTTAGAGGAAATATGAGGGACAGAGGAACAAGCTAAATAACACTACAGAGGCTTCCAGAATGTAGGACAGTCTACTGGACAGCTGACCTGGTTTCTGCAACAAGTCAATAACTTGAAGGGGGGAAGGGAGTGGGAGGACAGTTCCAGATTAGGACAGGTAATATGTGGACCTAGTTTGTATCCTGATGCCAAGAGATCACATAAAATGAACATGGGAGACAATCAGGGAGATAGTCTAAGGAGGGGTAGTAGATGAAAATGAGGAATCAGGGAATATTTTGTTAGTGTGACAACAGCATGTGGTTATGTAAGAAAATATTTTTTAACTTGTACTGGTAACATTACAGTACGTAGGGGGGAAATGGCACCATGTCTGAGATGTGCTTTAAGATATTTCCACAATAAAGACAGATATTACTGTATCTATCTTTTTATCACCTAAAAATAATTGTGGCACAATCTTGATAACTATCTGGATAATGGGTGTTTGGGGTTCATTCTACTCTTCTCTATATTTAATTAGGTTTGAAAATTTTCATTTTTTAAAAGCTCCTCATGTGGATCTGTGACAAAATTGAATTCATTTTCACATGTAAATGAGTTGTCTTTCAGCTGATGCTCAATTCAAAAATATTCCCTATCGTAGAAGGCATTTAAATTTGCAAAGCTTTAACACATGTGAATCTCAAAGTGCAGTCCTGGGACCAGCTGCGTCAGTATCAGCTGGGAACTCGTTAGAAATGCAAATTCTGGAGCCCCGCTCCTGACCCACTGAATCAGGAACTCTGGGAGTGGGGTCCAACAATCTGTGGCTTCACAAGCCCTCCAGGTGATTGTGATGCAGGCTAAAGTTCTAGAACCACTATTTTAACACAAGGTCTTGGGAAATGCCTAATCCTGAGGGATGTCTAAAAAAGCTTTAATATTTAGGCGACCTGCTGAAACTTCTAATACATTTTCCAGGGAAACCTTACTTAGATTTAATTTTATGGCCTTAAAACTTCATAATATTTTGCATGGAGGGAGAAAAAGGATTTCATAATACTGCTGTTAGCCCAGTCTATAATCCTGTACAGTGAGGTTTAATAAAGAATTCACACAGTACTTTGTTTGCAAAATAGTTACCGGCAATCATGGCAAATGTGCCCAGTCTGTGTGTGTTTTATGCTGCGATAACGCTTCATACAGGTGGCAAGCGGTCACCTGCGATGCAGCATCTGCCAACCAGGAACTAAGCTAAAACAGTCTGTCTTTGAGAGGCAGCTGAGCAACTTAGCTCAGCTTGTTACAGTGTAACACTGGCCCAAGGTCAAGGTTCCAAACCCCATTCAGATCACAGGCTATATTACAGCCCCTAACTCCAGGCAGGTGTCTGCCAGCCTCCCTAGACACAAAGGGGCTTGTTCATGATGGCAGAGAGAGGAGGGATTGGAAATCCCTGACAGGAAGACAACCGAGTCCAACAGCAGGCCCATGTGTTATGTTCAACAGATCAGGAACATCTCATTTTAAAAAAGGCTGCCCAACAATGAACAGACCTATTTCCTGTCCACAGAGTACAGATTTCACCAAGTGTCTCTGCTGACCATGTGAGCAAAAACCCTCAATGCCAAAATGCTATTCCTTGTATCTAGACCAGTGTGGGCCGCATCTCAGGATCATGTGGAAAGCTTGTTGAAACACAGATTGCTGGCCCCGTCCCCAGACTTTCTGATTCCGTAGTCTGGCATGGGGCACCGAGAATGTGCATCTCTAACAAGTTCTCAGGTGACACTGATGTTGCAGGTCTAAGGACCACATTCGGAAACCCTCAGGCCTAGCCCTGATCCTGTGCCCGGCTTCCACCTAATCTAGTCACTCAGTAGTACACCCTAGCAGCAGGGACTTTGGTTTTCCAATACAAAATACGGACTAGGCAATCACTAACACCTGGACAAGACGGGGAGGGGTGGAACTGCAAACATTCGGTACGTGTGTGGCTGGTCTTAGACTGAGCATGGCCCTGGCCCCGGCCTCAAAAAGCCACACTATTTCTGCCGTACTTCCAGGATGAGCTCTGAAGGAATGACAGAAAAGACATATGGGCAGAAGGGTGAGGAGAGAGACAGGGAGAGACAGCGTGTGCATGCGTTTAAGGCCAGCTTTTGCCACAAATGCCACCAGCACTCCAGTGGTTGAGGCCCCTCTCCAGTCCTGGCCCCCTCCCGGCCCTGGGATGTCAGTTGTTCACCTGTATGGAAATGACAGCCGCTTGTCACGTCTACATGAGAGGCTTCACTCGCAGCGGTAACTAGCATGCCATTTCCAAAGCTGTCATTCTCTGGTGTCAGCACAACCCACTGTTCAAAGATTTGCTCTGACACGAACCAGGCAGCGTTGTGACTGTTATTGCCGCGGACTCTTCTGTGCTCCGACACCCGTGGCAGCTGCTCGGAGCCCAGGGTTTGTCTCACCCAATTATTTGTTTGTCATTTGGAAGCCCAGGATGTCGAGCAGGTATTGTGGAGGTATTTTTGGCCTGATGCACAGGCAGAAAGCATAATGAGGCCCTCAGGTGAAGGTCTATTTTGTCAGTTAGGTGCTAGGATGATGTGCAGCTGAGAAGCCCGAGAAGCAATTAGGATATTTGAATAAGATAAGATACCTGGCAGGATGCGGAGAAAGTCATGGCCTGAACTTTAAAAATGCCAAAAAACCCTTGGAGTAGGCAGTTTTCAAGTTTGTCCTGGGGCTGGTACAGAAGGAGGCTGGCTAAGAGCTGTCTTTCCTAACCTGGAGGCCCGGAGAAGGCAGGCGGCTCAAAACCAGACCTCAGCCTGACCTGAAGGTATACCCTGGGGATGGAGTCTGGGCCAAACAGGGGTCATTCACTCCAACAGCAGTTACCCCGGGGAGGCGAGGCCAGAGGGGAAAGAGAGAGCACTCCTCCACCAGTTATCCCCAAGCTGCCCATTTAAGTCAGGTCTGTCTGCTTCCTTCAAGAGCAGACATCAAATTGATCTGACGTCCAACATCATGGTAAGCGGCCACTGTACAGGGCAATGTGGCCCCCACAGGCAACTGCAGGAAACAAACCCCCCAAAACAACCCCCCAGAACTAGGTTTATGATTGAAAAGTCAACCAAAGCCACAGCAAAACACTACACAGTAGCAGTAGCAGTGCCCCTCCCCAGGGCTCGCCATGTCTCATGAGTGACTTTCTTCCTTTTGATAGTGATCAGTTTCAGAAAGTAAGAGAAAAATCCAGATGAATCTGAATTTCCTAAATAATACACGGTGGATTTAGTAACAAGATTCACACAGCTCTGCCTTAAATCCAGTCACAACTGTAGTCTGTACCACCTCTTGGGTAATGTCAAGATATGAAAAATATTTCCTTTTTTCGCTCTACACAAGGTTTTCCCCCAATATATAGGCGAAGGCTGTGAATAAAGCTAAAATCCAACAAACAGCAAGTGTGGTATTGAGAGCATGAAGTCAGTATCATCACCTTCTAGCAAAAGAAAAGTTGGAAGTAAGAGTGCTTCAGTTGAGAGGGCCTAGATTAACTTTTGGAAAAGCAGAGCTCTAACAGATAGTTGGAATAGGAAAGTCTGGTGACAACCTAAAGGCAAGGTGATGACATTCTCTCCATTATCTAGAATGGTCCATTCAAGCCTTATTTCAATTTGCACTGGTAAATGAGTCATCCCATGGAAAAAGAAGGTGCCTGGCAGCTTCCTCCTGGGGTTTTTCTTCCTGCAGACAACCCCTGGCCTTCCATCCCCAGGTAACCTGTAGTAATAGCCCTGCTTAGGATATGATGGAGGTGACGGTAGCTCTACTTCAGAAGTCAAGTTCAAAGGAACCCAGCGCCTCAGTACTTGTATATAGAATCAGGCTTTATAAACATTTACTAAGCAGATAAACAGCTCTTTTAGCACCACCCAAGATGGGGATACAGAAGGAGGCTCCCGGCATTGTTAATTCCTAACAGGTGGTATTCAAATAGTAACAGTGTGAAGAAGGGACTTAAGGTGTCCTTGTGGAAAGCTCCTTTTGCCCTGTCTTCTCCCTCACCCGAGGCTCAGCACCTCTGACCTCTAAAGATCCTTTCTGACACGGCTGCAATCCCCTGGAGAGGAGAGGGGAGCATATAGTCCTATCCTCGTTCCCAAGTTCAGGACTGAAGACATGGTACTGGCCACCACCCCTTTCAAATGCAAGCACTCACAACCACATTCCCAGTTATTAGGGAAAACTTATGCCTTCTGCACAAGCTTCAGGCTCCGAAAGGACCTAGGGCACTCCAAAGTAAACTTTGGCCTTTAGTACTGGAAAGGATCTTGGAGTGCATCCAACGTCCTCATGTTACCAACGAGAAAACCAAGGCAGACAGAGTGGTTTGTCTCCAGGTTACAAGTAGCCCAGCTCAGACTTGAACCTGGTTGTTCTATTTCTAAAAGCAGTGCTTACTGCAGTACATACCAACGGCACCTCCTTGTATGCCAACCTAGCAAATTTTAAGCAACAAAATCTAACTGAAGAAACATGAAAAAGGGATGCCCTCTGGATATGCTCTACAGAACTTTTACAAAGCTGCCAAATCACTTTGCAATAACTTCATTTAACTAACTTAACAATAGCATCGATGTTTACAAGTGAGCAACAAGTGGGGCAAATTTCTGGCTCTTTGAAAGGGTGAGGGATTGTGCAGTCTGTTGAGAACTGGTCTGTTTCTGGTTTGCTGACCCTTCTGGGCTCAGCTTAGATCAGCTTTTCCTCAGACTACCTTAAGCCTTTTTTTTTTTTTTTTCCTTTTCACTTTAAAATATGTTTAAACTCTGACTATTCCTGTAGTATGCTTAATGTGATCTGTTCACTAGTATATCTGCAAAGCCTAGAAGATTGCCTGGCTCAAAGCAGGTATTCAATAATGTGTTGAATGAAATAATTAATTTGAATATGGTTTCTGCTTTAAGCCAATCAAAGGAATAAATGGAATAAGTACTGACCCAATTTATTTAACAGCCGACAAATCTGATTTCAGAAGAAGACTTCTTGTCAAACCAAAGTTTACGGATGGAGAAGCCTTAACAGACCAGTCCAAGAGGTACAGCAGAGGACAGCCCAGACTTGGAAAATAAAAAATTGGTTCAAAAGAGGAGGAATTATGTGGTTGGGCTTTTGGCAAGAGGAGCTTTACTATGGAAAAGTCTTTCCCAGCAAGAAACAGATAATGAAAAAATGATGTAATCATGGCTAAAATTAGGTTTTAGTGTTACTCTGCTGAGAGATGTGAAAGGTGATGGATAAGAGGGGGAAAATGTTTTCCAAGTGGCTTTTAAAGGCATCCAAATATAACTACCTCCCACATCAGTCTATTAACAGGCACACTTGAGACATTTCCCTCTTCAAAAGGACTCTCAGAAAAGCAATGATGTGCTCTCAGCCTCCTCCTTCCTAAGACAGGGTTTACGAGGGTCAGAGAGGCAGATCCGAGCGCCCACAGACCAGGTCTCCTATTAAAAGCCCTCTGTGCCTTCCTCTGCACAGATGGGGATGTTGTGCTCATGTCATCGGATGCTCGGGAAAGTGCCCCTGCTTGAAAACCCTAAGTCACTTCTAATAAAATCTGGCTGCAACATAAAGATCAGTCCACTTATAGGTATAAGAATGGGCGGGAAGGATAGAAGGGTCTTATTAGAAGGTGAAGAAATCAGAGAGGACTAAATTCAAGGCTGGGGCCACGCCTGCTCACGCAATTGGAGAAGTTCTGGGATTTAAAAAAAAAGCCCTGGATGGGAATCTCTGTCACCAAGGCGCAGTTCCTACGTCCAGGGAATGTAAGATACCTTGGATGTCCACGTCTGGGTTGGGGGGTCCTCACCGCATTCCCCCACAGCACCCGGTTTTCCCCACTCCTAGCCCATACCATCTGTTTTGCGATGGCCTATGTTCCTCAGCAAGGGCGGGGACCTTGGTGGTTCTATTCATTGCCGTTATCTCTGGGCCTAGCAGCGTTTCGAGCACATGCCTTGGAGTCAGCTGGACCCAGCTCCACCACTTACTAGCTGGGTGACCTTGAGCAAGTTACTTAATCTTTCTGAGCCTCAGTTTCCTCATCTGAAAAACGGGGATGATAATACCACCTAGCTCAGTCTCAAATAGTAAATGAGTCAATTACCTAGAGTGCTCAGAACAAGACCTGGCAAAAAGCAAGTCCTCCATAAATGCTAGCTATTAAAATTTAGCTTCAGTTTCCCCACCTATAAGGTGGCGATGCCATGTGTAAAAATTACATTGTCCAAATCAAAGAGTTGCTACGAAGATTAAATGAGATAACATATGAAAATAACTTAGCCCAGTGTACAATTAGATCAAAACAGGAGATAGGTTGATTACTCCCACTTTACAAAAGAAAAAACACTTGTGCTAAGGTTACATAAGTGGCCTGAAATTCCATGGCTAGTGTGGATCTGGGATTCAAAACTGCATCTGTGCGAACCCAAATCCAAACTGCATGTTTTAAGTAACCGCTACAATGCCTACTATGTTGCAGAAAGGGTTTGGCTCCTCTGTGGCAATCATGCTTTCTCAGCTTAATTATGCAGGGCCAAAACATCTGGCCTGGTCCCAACATTTCTTCTTTGCAGGTCCTGGAAGTCACTGCTACATTCTAGAGCAGCTTTACCATTAGACTGTCAAGGCCAGCAAGGAGGCTAAACCAAGTATAATTAATAATGAAGTCATTAATTTCTTGACGACTTACCTGGCCTAACTTAAGTGACTCTAAGCTATTAGTGAAGCAGGTTTGTAACAGATAAAACTTATCACAAAACCTATGCTAACCAGCTGCCTAGCCTATCTGCCTCCCCTGGCCCCACCCACCCACCCTTTTCATGAACACAACAAGAAAGGCCTTTACTGGATTTGACCTGGTGGCAGTCTGCATTATCTGTGCAATGCTGGTTCTCTTTCTTCCAAGGCCCAGCCCTGTGGATCCTTCTTGCCTTGTGCTCCTCACTGTGGGAGGAGTTTACTTTCCACTCCACTGACAGCCCAGTTGGTCTTGTAACTTGCTCTGGCCAATGAGATGGTTGAAAATGCCATATGTTAGATCCTAGCTGAAACATTAAGAGGCATTCTCCTCTGCTTGTTTCCCTCTCTCGTGATAGCCACACGATGATGGGGATGCCTCCTTCGGCCTAGGTCCCAGAACAAACCTGAGCACTGTGGCTGATACATAATAGGATACCTAATATGGCACTTAATACCTTTGCTGTTTGTAAGCCCTGAGTTATTTTGTTAATGCAGCACACTTGCAAAAGCAGACCAACAGAGCCCCCATGATGAAGCTGTACATGGCTGACCAATAGAGCCCCATGTCAAGTGCACTATTTGCTATACTGAGTATGCCAGTGAATAGTTTACAGTAGACAAGCACAACGGACATGGTGGCTCTTCACCCCAAGCCATCCCAGTGGCAGAGTTTTATTTTTCAGCTCTTGGATCCAGGGCATGCTAAGAGCCTTGCCCAAATGGAAAATTCTACACATATGACCCACAGAGACCTCACAGCATGCCACAAGGGATTTGTTCCTTGAACTCCTACTTCACAGGCTTCCGGGGTTGGTGAGAAATCATTTTTAAAAGGGGAACCAGAGGCAAAGCCCCTCATGGCCAGCTTTCTAGTTGGAGGTAAAAGGAACGCCAAATACCATCTTACATCTGGACCCTCTTACATAATGAGGCCTTAGACTGTACTTTCTCCATAAGTCCTGGCAAGCTCAGGAAATTGTCAGAAGTCAAATGTATGGGGACACGGGGCAGGGGTGGTGGTAAGGGATAAGTGTTACAGAACTTCTGAGTCCAGGCCCAGAACGCCCTTGGTGAATTCCAAGTAGATCTTTAATAGAGAGCATTTTCCACTTTTTAAACCACAGACTGGGCAAGCAGGTAAAATATTTCGTTGGTTGCACGTTGGGTAGCTCAATTTAAGACAGCTGAGCAAAAGTTCAGGCACCATGAAATTAATAAAATCACTGTTGCAACTCCCTCCACTATAGTTTCAGGAATAAACCGGCAAAAAACCAAAATGCACAGAGCAGATTAGTAGAGTGGGAATCAATCATTTTCTCCACTGAAGTTTTTTGCCATTTCCTCATACAACATATTCACTGAATTCATAATTCACAAAGTTTGCTTCCTGACACTGAGCATTGCTGGGCTTTCTGAGTAATTGAGACACATTTTGTTTGTTAAATAAATTCCAGGCAAGAGCTTATTTGACTTAGGCACAGGAAAGGAAAGAATTCTTATGTAAGCTGCAAAACAATAGAGTTTTATCTTATCTGAGGAACTTATTGCTGCTTGCGCCTGTGTGTGTTTTACTGCCAAAATAAAATAAATTGAATCAGCTCACACATGATAACATGCTCTTTCCTAACTCATACTAATTGCTCGGCTAATTGATGTTTGTTGAACTTTCTCCATTTCATTGAGTGATTAGGTACAAAGCTAACAGTTGACATCTGTAGGCGCTTAACTGGCGTCTGTAATTACTGTTAATGTTAAATAATTGTTAGTTAATTGGAGTGGTAACTGACTGAATGGAATCCAGATTGTGAAGCAAAAAAGGAACCTAGTTAAATAAACATACATTTTCAGAGAAAACAACATTTTTCTGCAGTTGTCAGAAACTAGAAATAATCCAGAAGCCATGGGATAGCCACAAGGCTGCCTCTATGCAGGAAACTCCCTGTGCCTGGGTTTAAACCCCAAGGAACTTTCTAGAAAGTGTTATGAGGAGGCCCTTTGTCATTTAACTGTTGTCACTGATCTGAAGATTTTTATTTCAACTGCCTATTGTAAATGTGTATATTACTTTGAGACAACCAAATATTTCAACACTGGCTAAACAAAACATTAAAAATGTATGGACTGAAGTGAGAGGCTGGTCCACATTCAAGTTTTGCCCACATTGCAAAGTATGCATAAACTTCTTTTAGAGAATAGCACTAATCACCCAATAAAAGAAGAGAAGGGCTTTTTATTGGGCTCAAAAGTAAACAGAGTGGTGTCTGAACATCTGACTCCAGGGTATTTACTTCCAAAACCAAAGAACGGGCTACACTGTAATCTACTCAGAGTCAGCAGGGCACAGAGGATCAGGGATCTAGCCTTGTGTTTCATCTGGAGAACGGCAGCACTGCCAAAGTGCAACCCTAAAGACACCGTCGAGATCAATGCCAATACTTGAGTCGAGTGATGGGAACCAGTATTTACCCAGGGTTTTCCCACCACACTCATCAACAAGTTCAGCAGAAGGCCAGGTAGCAGTTGAGGGGAAAATATCCTGAGGGAAATACTTCCTCACAACATGGATTATTTTTAGATCTTTACTGGTGGGTTCACTCTAACAGTATAGGACATCTGTTTCCAAGAATTCTCAAGGAATAATTCTACAAAACAAATTCTGTATGTAGGAGTTGGCTTCTATAGGAAGGTCAATTTCCATAACAAAAGGAGCTGATTGCATGCTATTTGCAGTGCGGTAGGAGGAAGAACCCAACTACTCCTAGCTCCTTTGTCTGCCCTCAAGCACCAATTACCCTTCAACTGTAATTTACACGCCAGACATCTCTATCTCCCAAAAACCCAAGAAAATGCTCTCAAACAGTCCCAAAAAGGCCCAAAGGAAGGAAGAAAAAAAAAGAGTCATAGTCCAACTTTCCTTTATCTAGGATTTAGGACGTTAAACAAACAAACAAACAAAAACAAATTTACAGCACCTGAAATTGGCTCAGTTTACTCTTCTGCACTTCAGGAATGTGATTTATGTCATGTCCTCATCCTAACTAAATCCAAGACCCTACCAGGAATTTTTAAATGGTCTCCATAAGTTCATTATAAGGAGACTTTAAACTCTTAATACTTATGTAAAAACAAGGGAGGGGGCTGTTCTCAAAAGCCAGTGGTGGCCTTGGTGGCAATATAATGCCCACCCCCTTTTCTGTCACCAAACCAGGGGATTCCCTCAAACCTAACTAATAAGGCGATCTCGTCATCACTGAAACATTTATTAGGCACCCAGTTACTAGACTTTGTCATACCATCTATTGAAGATCCACTTTGAATTCATCAAGGGTATTATGTGGGTAACCTGTTTCTCATCTCGTCTCAGGCAATTTTTAAAGCAGGCTTTCTTTCTGTTGCTGATAAAAATAAATCGAAAAATTGAAAAACAAAAAACAAAAACCCCACTACCACTAACCTAAAGGCTGCTCCAATCAGTCATCTACCTCACCTCCTGGATCCCACTGGAAAACCTCAGGACAAAACCAATCCCCGGAAAAGGCGAGGTACATTCCACTAGCGGCCCTGCTAGGGCCCTAGAAGAGGAAAAACAGACCTGGTCAGAGGTAGTCTGTTAGTCAGAGAATCCAAAGAGGCCGAGTGTTCTGTCAGGTGCGCAAATGAGTGCCCACCAGAATTCACCAGGGCTGATCTGGAGGAGAAGGGGATCCTGCTTTTGTCATGCACATTTCAGGAGACACTGGGTACTCATAGCAGGAGGGAACAGAAATCAGGGGCCCTGCTCCTTCCTGGATTATCTCCCTGACCCCTTCAGAGATGCCCCATTTAGCAGCCACAGTTCTCAAACAGCAGGCTTCAGAGGGCCCTTTCCTTAGAAGGGGCCAATGTTGTGATTTGAGTCAAGGGTGAAGGAAAGAGAAGGGCTGAGGAAGTCATGGGCAAAATACTCCTCTGGGCCACCTCTCTTCTGGAACTTGCCTTGGTTGGAGGATAGAGCCTGGAAAAAGGGGGCTCTGAGACAAGAGGCGGCAGTGACTAATCTAGACCATGGGTACAACAGGGCTGGCAGCGTGTAAAAAGGGCTTCAGAGAACAGTTTTCCCTCCACCTGGCCAAGGCTTCCCCTCTTGACGGAGTGACCACCATGTGCTGCAAAGACGTTCTCACTTTCTGCAGCTCTAACCATATATTAAAGGACCTAGAGTAGGTAAGAAAGGGCAATCAATACCGGCCATAATGAATTAACTGGAAGGTTCCTTTTAAGGATAAATACATCAGAATTTGGGGTACAAATTCTGATGGTCCTATAACAGTTCAACCAATTAAGTAGGGACAGTAAGTTGTTAGTCTGTCTTTCTGTGACTCTGAATCACTGGGAAAATTAATTTTTTCTTTGGCAGATGGTTGAGTCACAAAGACAGATGGATTCATAAAATTCACATGAACATCCTGTAAACATTTAAACACATAAAGATTAAATAAGGCAACCATGACCTTGATTACAGATAAACCTTTTTTTATGCCTACAATCCCTAAGTCTTGCCTTTGGAAGCTCAGCTTCCCATCTCTTTTAAAAGGCTCAATTCTCATTGGGCATGTTGTTTGTACATATATGCACAAGTTAAATAGTTTTCAAATGGGAAATACAAGGCACCAGAAGAAAGTGATGATTAGAACACTTAAACACAAAAATCTTACGAGTTCTGTATAAAATTGGATGGGCTATATACAACGCAGGGAAAGTCAAAATAAAATCAATGGGCAGAAGTGACATGTAACATCTTCATTGTATCTGTTCAGTTTTCAACTGTCCCCCCCTCCCAATTAATTATTTTAGCCACACCAGAAATGTTGGCCTAGGACGAGGAGACCTGATTGAAAATCCTGACGTAAAGAGCTTAAGTGACATATTCTGCTGCCACCAGGCTCAGCAGCATAATCTCACAAGCAGCTTAAAGTCACGATTCTCTTAAGGCTGGAACACTGTCACAGACTCTTGAGAGGGAGAGGTGATATGTAGCTTTAAACATCTGGAGGTGGAGGAATACACGTGTCATCTTCCCTGCTCACTTGTTAGTCTGTTCAATACACTGAGGCTTTGAAGATTTTCCCAGTAGTGTTTGTTACCTGGTATAAATATGCCCTTTCTTACAATGCTTTTTATTGCTCTTGGCTAAGAATACTGGACAAAGACAGGAGACCTGACTTTCAGGCTGGCAGGTTGCTTTGCAGGAGAACTTGAACTTGATGTGCATGAAGCTGACAGTTCCTTGAAGACCTTGTCAACCATCCATCCAGTAAACATTGCTGCTACCCGGAGTAAAAACAGACCAAAAACCACAAACACATAACGAGATTCTCTGCACCTGTCTTGAAGCAATTATTGACATTCTCGCTATACAATGAATCTCTTTTTGAAGTTGTTTTCCTGATATTTAGCGGTTTAAATACTAATCCCCTTAACAAAACTGTCCCCAATGCTTCCCCCTTTCTCACTCCCCTTAATCTTTCTCTCAAGAGAGGAAGGGGGTGCTGGATACCAGTCAGTCTACTTTGCCGCACCTGGATTTGCATTGATCCCGTCTCTTGTCATTCATGTTACCATCAGGAATTAACATAAGGCATTAGGGGAAACTCGGGAGGAGAAAAGAAAGGCTATTTTGATGGAAATAAGGGGCAAAGGAATAATCTGCCATCAACTAAAATGCTTATTTGTGTATGGTTTCCCAAGCAAAGCTTAGAAACAGCCTATGTTGATTTTAGTGTACACAAAGAATCCCAAATCCTTTCAAGGCAACTAAATCACCCCAGAAAAGCAGCTCAGAAGAAAGGCACCCTGTCAGGGGGGTGACTATTCACAACCAAAGTGATGCCACAAATCACACTCTGTAAGTAAACACAAATAAGAATGTGGGAAATGTTTGATTGGAAAAGGGAAAGAGGGGGGAAGAAGCAGGAGGGAAGAGGCTGCGGGTTAGTGCTCCTCACTAGTCCCTCTCCCTCCTCCCTGAAGAGCACTTTCAGCCTGGACCAGGCCCCAGAGCTCACTCTCATGCTAGGGCCTGAGCCCAGAAAGGGGAAACACATCCCAAAGCTTTTTACAGCAAATTCACAAAAGGGGGACGCGGACACGTGTGGTTGGTGGTCTTGGGGGGGGGGGGTGTCCCTGAAACCCAGAAAACCTCCTTTTGGTGACTTAACTGCTGACTTCCCCTCCCACCTCCCTTTTTCTCACATGGACACACCATTGTTTATCAATCCTCTTCCCTCATCAAAATGAGCAATAAACAATTATGTATTTTTACACATAAGCACTGCATGCTATGAACTGCACATATCTTCTTTATTGGGCTTTTAGCATTATGGACAACAAATTTATACAAACTTTCAGTCCATCAAAAAATATGATGAAATATAAAAGTGGAATACTCCATTATGCAATAAAAAAGATAAAATTCAATAATGACAGTAATTCTGGGGATAACAGCAATCACATAAGCACATATACCTCAAGGGAACTCTAAACATAATGTACTATTGAAAATTGCAGTTGGTTCAAATTCTAAAATAATCTGGGAGCTCAGAATAACTGCAGTTGGAAATGTGTCTTACTAACCAGCTAGCAAAAATGCTAGCTAAGGCAACTGGAGACTGCTGAAGTAGTTTAAAATTTCGATTTATGAAGCCCAACTCTGTAGGGGTGCTACCAAGTATCTTCAGTGTAACAGACAGTGAGATTGCCACAGAAAGCACACTTTCTTTATTTAGCAATAATCATGCAAGCTCCTAAATCAGGCTCTACAGTAGAAAGGAAAAGATAAAATAGTTTATATATAATTTATCCCTTTCAAATTACACACCTTTGCAAGGCCAGTGATTAGTGTCGCCACTAAATTTCATCATACCCAACAATACTGCCACAAATGAAAACTGCCCAGAAACCTATTGGCTATGATTTAAGGTAAGTTTTCCCTTAATGTACTACACCATCATTAGCCTCTCTTACTCTATATCGCTGTTTGGAAGAAATTAATGGGATAATGTCTATTTAAATTTTGCCCTCTTGCTCATTTATTAACTTTACAGAAAGCCCACTGCAGAGTAAGGCTTGGTTTATGACCATAATGCTCATAATGCTATGAATACTAAACATCCGCTGGTTGGTTATTAGAGTCTGCAGTACAATTCAGCTATTAATAGTTCTCTGACTGCTGGGTAGTTGATAAGTAACAATAAAGTTAAGGCATTTGGAAAACTATTATTCTCCATTACAGCTTCCTACATTAAATTAAAGTCACATGGATAGTAGTGATTTCTTAGCCAAATTAATTTGAATAAGGATTCAATGTATCCTTTTTAAATTGTTTTTTAATGTATCACAAAAACATACAGTCTGTCTCAAGCAAAAACACAAAATAATAACAGTAGCTCAAAAATAAAAAGAGGAAGACGCATTATGTGGTCTTTTTTTTTTTCCTTCCTTGGTAACCACAATGAAACAAATAGGAAAAAAAAAAACAGAAATCCATTACTCAGAAGAATTAAGGAGACTTACCTTTGTTTACAATAACAGTGTTGAAGAGTTTTTCAGAGCTGGCATCAGATGCCTGAAAAACAAGGAGGGGAAAAAAGTGTTATTGTCGTTATCCTCATTACTATTATTTTACATCAATTTACTACATTTTAGAAAAGTAGTAATTTCCCCAAATCATCCATAAGGTGGTGCTAGTTGACTGCATGAGAGAGACTGCAGTGCAGCTATTTGCTGGGGGGAAAATCTGATTTTTAAAATGTGTCCTTATTAGACATATTATCTGTGCAAAACATATTTCTGTGCAATGATACACAAAGCAATTCAGCTCATTCACATAACGATTTTGCAATTTCGTTGACAGATCATTATTTTGGAAATGGTACTTTTTTCATATTTGCAGACATGCCTATTTTTCAATTTTCTTTCACACACCAGAAATGCCTATTATTTAACTTTAAGCTTTCCTCATTAAAGAGTGTAGAGCAGCACTCCCAGAAATTAATTCACCTGATGACCCCAAGATCCCTGTCCCTTAGAGTAACCAGGGCCACCCTGGTGTGAAGCAGACACATGCTGATCTGCCCCCAAACCCACCCACTATACATTTTATAAGCATTATTCCCTTTGACCAGTTTTTAGAGAGCATGTCTGCCAATTATTACAGTGGCTTCAGGAAAGTGAAATAAATCTGTTTAAACAGCAAGAATAAAGCCAATTGAAATGATACACTAATGTTCCGGAAAATAAACATGAAGTTGGTTTGGGAAAAATATGTTGTAACGTTTCAGAAGCACGGAATATTTCTTGAACTTGAAAAATAAAAATTAAGCTTCCTCTATATATAATTTGCAGTTGCCTCTGCATTTAAAGTTATAACGACTGCTATATTTATGCTGTTTTTGCTACTCAACCTTTCTAAGAAATCACTTCTCTTTCACACTTTATAGGTAGAGATGCATGTTTGACAAAGCAAAGCACAGAATATTGGATAAATACAGAAGATGTAAATATAGGAACTAGACAGAAGATGGAATCTAAAGAACAACATATTCCGACTCTAGGGCTGGCTTTGGGGACAAAGAAGATATGGAATTTGGTCTTTACATGTTATACCGATGAAGATGAAATATTCCTGTACACATGTGGAGGACATGTTCTAGTTCTCAATGCAAGTGATACAAAAAAGAGAAAATATTTTTATTATGACTATTCTTCCCCTTTATTTCAATTCTAATTGTCTTAATGTAGGATTCATTCAGAAGATTAACGGATCAAGAGAAAAATGAGTATATGCAAAACAAGTATTGAACTGCATACACTTATGCATAGAGTTTTAAATAAATCCCTGATAGATTTTTTTCCTACAATTTTGCAGGAATAATAAAAAATAAGCCAAGGGCCTTCCTAGCATCTTAAACATAATGAAATAAAACTATATATAATAGTAGCTTTAAAGAAAAATAAACTGCCAGAAAAGTATTGCACGGAAAGGAGCAAGTTATGGATTAAACGGATCAAGGATACTGAGTTAACAAAAAATTACATGAATAGCGTTGTTATACTGAAACACTGAGTGATATTTCTAGGAATGTGTATTTCTAAGCTAAAAACTTGGATATTACCATTCTTCAAAGAAAAATTGTCTCAATTCAAATTGAAATGGCCGTATTAAAATTCATGTTTAAAAAATAAAGTCAAGCTGATATTTTTAAAGGAAAAAACTGTCTCTTTATGAAATTATTTTACCAAACTGAAATAGTCCTTGAAAATTTGGGGGTTACCTATTAAAAAGAGTCTAAACAGTCCAAGGAAATATAAAAACAAATTATTGCACCCCAAATGCAAAAAGCACTTTTAGGGAAAGGAACTCATTCCTGATCAAGTTTTTATTCACACTCGGGGTGTATAAGCTGCAGGTGAGCAAGCCTCTGCTTCTGTCCTTCAGCCCTTCTCTGTGACTGCCACCTTTGTCAGCTCCACTGACTGGCTGGCTGCACATGGTATTCTCAAAGAGGCAAGTAAGTGATCCTTACTACTGAACCAAACTTGAGAATGTGATTATTATGATGCCAGCCAGTAAGATGCTAAGGAAATAATTTTGACAAGACGATTGGAAAGGGTTAGGAAGAGGTCTTCTAGTAAAAGCTTTTTGCGCCCTTTAATTTACTAACACAAGCACAAAGCCTGAAATGCTGCCTCTTGCAATGGGGGGAGGGGAGTCTCGGAAAAGATCCTAGAAAAACACCCAAATGAAAATGACTGCAATGAGATTTTCACTAAGGATAAAATGACTCAGGGTTTCTTCTTTCCCCTCATCCAGGTGGTTAAAACGTGGCAGATCCACCGCCTAAAAAGTCAAAAAAGAGCTCCTTAGCCAAAGTCTTAAGTCAAACTACAAGAATATCCTTTGCTTTTCTTCAACGAACTTTACTTCTCTTACGCTTGTAAAGGGTGTGTGCAAATTATTCGGCTCCTTGGATCTATAATCTTTGGGACGTTTTCTTTTGTTTTCAGGAAAAAAGCCTACATTTCCTTCAATTACTTAGATCATTTTCCTGTGTGGTTTCGTTTCTTTTTTAAACCAGGAACGACGAAAGGAAACGCGCTGAGCGGAGAATGAGGGGAGCGGAGCTTTTTCAGCAAACCTCCTGGAAGGTTTTCCTTCTCTCCCTTTTACACTCGGGGTACCTTTACACGCTGAGGATCTATGGGTTTTGCTGGCCATTTCGTGTCGCGCTCTCTTCCCCCTCCCCAGCCTCTCTCGGTTTAGGAGGATTAAGTGGCTAAATCTAAAAATTGATAGCGAACAAAGATCTCTTCTGGTTGCCTATTATGGGGGGGAGGGCATTTTTTCAATACTAAAAAATTACTAGAAGCCGTCTGCTGACGTTTCCAGAAAAGTTAAAGAACTCAAACATTGGAAGAAGGAATGCGGAGAATGAGAAAAACGAACGAGAGCCTTCGGTGCAGGCAGGGAGGGGATCCGCGGCCGCTCCTGCGCAGACCCCCGGGCGGCCTCCGCACTCGCTCTAGCAGCGAGACGGGCTGGGGAAGAAAAGAAACCTCCTGCAAACTTAGGCGCGAGTTCTTTCTCAACTGCCGAGCCCGAGACCTCCTTTCGCTTCCCTTGGCGCCGCGCGCGGGCCGGGGATCCCGAACTCGGCGCGGGGACGCGAGCTGTGCGGGAACCGCCACCCCAACAAGCGGCGCAGCGCCCAGGCCCCCGGCCCCGTGTCCCGCGGAGCCCCTCAAGCCCCTCGGGGCGGGCCCTCCCCGGGAGGGCCGCGCAGCTCCCGGCCCCCGCGCCCCAGCTCCCCGGCTGAGCCTGGCCGGCCGAGGGAGCAAAGTACAAAGGCGGGCGACCCCGCCGCCGAGAGGGCGGGAGGAGGGGTGCCGAGGGGGCGCGGGCGCGCCAGGCGGGAGGAGCCCGCCCCTGCTACCCCTGCTCGCGGGCCCGGCCTCCGCAACAAAAGACCCCCAGCCCGGCGGGCGGCGGGCAGGGAGCCGCGCCTACACAGCTGGATTACCTGGTCGCAAAGGGTTAAGCGGTCCTGTCAGCCCCAAGTTCATGGCTGGGCTCCTCGGCAGGGCTCACGATGGGGGGTCACCGGAGTCAAAGGGGAAACCAGCACAAAGCACGCGGCGAGCACACGCCCAAACAACTCCGAGCCGGCTCGGTCCGCGGGCGTCTGTCCGCCTTTCCTTCCGAAAGTCCGGGAGCGGGTCCGCGGCGGCCAGATCCGTGCGGGAGCAGCTCCTTTCGGCGGCCGGGAGCCAGCGCCGCGCGCACTCATCCAGCGCGGCCGGGGCGAGGCCGGGCGGCGGGCGGCGGGGTGGGAGGAGGGCGCCCCGGCCCCGCGCTCGCCCGCTCCCTTCCTGGCGCTCCTGCCGCGCGAGGGGGCCGGGCGGGCGCGGCGGGGGCTCGCGCGGGAGCGTCCCGGGCGGGCGGGCGCGGCGGAGACCAGCGGCCCGAGCCGCCGCCGCGGCGCGCAGAGCTAAGAGCGAGGCGGCGGCGGCGGCGACAGGACAAAGGAGACCATGTGCGGAGGGCGGAGGGAGGAGGAGGGCGCTCGGCGGCGGCTTCTCCCAGGCGGCCGCCTTGGGCTCCCCGCGCGCCGGGGCCGCCTGGCCAGCAGCGCTGCGGGCTGACGGCCCCTCGTCCCGCCACCGCCTCCAGGCGCTGGGCGGGGACGCGTCGGGAAGCTGTATTTCACACCGACCTCCCAGGCCCGCGGCGCGGGAGGCGCTGCCGCGGCGGGGGCGCCAGGCGGGCTGCGCGGGGCTGGCGGCGCCTCCGGGCCGGGGCTCGCGGGCGGGCGGCGGGGAGACCGAGCGCGGGGCTGGCCCGGCTCCGGCCCGCGCTTCGCTCGCGGGCGCCTGCCTCTCCCGCCGGCTCACGGCTCAAGTGAACTCCATCGGCGGCCGCCGCCGGGACGCGCCTCCAGCTCGCCGGCGCCGCGGGCTCCTGGGCTGGACGGGCGGCGGGAGGGGGCGCGGCGCGGGAGGCCCCTCGCTCCGGACTCGGCTCCCCGACTGCGCCGAGCGCGCCTCCTCCAGACGCTCGGGGCTCTCGGAGCGGGACTTCCTCGCCGAGCCCGAGCTGCGGGTGCCGCCGCCCCTCCTCCGCCCCGCCCCGCGCGCCCCGCCCCGCACGGCCCTCCCTCTCCGCCCTGGCGCCGGGTCGGCCCCGCCGGGGCGCAGTCTCCCGGCGCGACTTCGACAGCTGTCGCTCCCCTCGCGCCTCGGGCCCTTGGGCCCTACGGATGCTTCCCCGCGGGCGGGTGCGGCGGGAACTGCCACGCTCCGCGCCCTCCCGGCAGTTGCCGCTTCTAAGAGCGCGGCGGAAGGGAGAGGCCACCAGGCCCGCAACAGCAAACACAGCAGCAAAGCGCTGGGCGGTTTGTGAGGGCGAAATGAGAAAGTCACGAATGGAAAAGGCCTGGCACATACTAGGTGCTCAATAAATAGCAGTTACATTGTTGAGAACGGAGGGGGTGCTGCTCAGAACCCCGGTAGTAGAACAAAAAGGTCGTCGTCCAACCTCCATCCGCAGCCGGGTCGGAGGCTGGCTGCGGCCTGCCGGGCCTTACGGATATTGAGTGCAGGAACTGGCCACTGACAAACCCGCCTTCCCCTCCCTAACCCTGGCTCCTTCAAATCCACCGACATTCGTACTCGGCACATCCACAAAAGTGGAACCGGCTGGTTCTCCTGGTGTCCATCAGAGGTAAGGAAAGGATTAAAGCAATGCCAAAGCCTGGGAGCCTCGTTAAGTGGGCAGCAATTACCTGCTATTTCTCATCACCCTGTCCCCTAGAGCCCAGGGCAGGGCCTTGCATCGGGGGCTGAATGACCATAAGCACGGCCTTCGGTCATTCCCCTGAGCAAACCACTCCCGCCAGAGCCCACCCGACTCCCTTTCGCCCAGCCTGGTGGGACTCGGCATTCGGGCCTCCTTACTCACTATCCCAACCAGAGAGCCCCTGCAAAGGCGCTAGGCCATGCGTGTGGGTGAGGAGAGCCTCTGCAAACATCTGGAGTCTGAATCCCACGCCCCTACTGGACGGGGTACCTCCTTGATGCACGGGAAAAGATACTACAATGACCAAGGAGCAAGAGCCAGTAAGGCCTACACCGCAACTGGGAGGGGTCTCGGCTAGAGCCGGCACACTGGGTAGAGGGGAGGGACGCTCCCAGTGCCTGGTTTCTCTCCCGGTGCCACCGGTACCTGGAGCGCCATTGGGGAAGAGGAGAGGAACCCGGCTTGAGAGTTTCTGTCCACCACACAAATGACGTGGAGACTGTACATTCCCAACCTCTTAGGAGTTGCACATTCAGCACTGTATGATTTCACTACACTTGGAAAAAAAAAACCTCTTAAGGGGAAAAAAGGGGGGGGGGTGCCTACTGTATGGCATTTTTTTCTTTAACCCCTATATAAGATTAATTTTGGAAGTGAGAGGCCCTCTCTCTCTAGCCCCTCCCCCAAGTGGTGGCACTCTGTGATGTTAAAAAGGGTGTTTTTGAAAGATTAGTTATAAAGAAGGATTTTTCTCCACCCCCACACCCAGGGAAGTTAGAAGAAAAGGCGCCTCAGAAGGTGTAAGTTTGGATTTGGATTTTCCAATTGCTTACAGATGTCACAAAACCCAGCGGAGGCCCTCAAGCTAGGAAGGCATTCATTCATTCTGATCTGAAGCTGTTTCTACCATACCAAGATAGCTCAAAGGCAAACATTAAAATTTCAAGAAAACACATTAAAATGTTGTTTCTTTTGGAACAATCAAAATGGGATTTTTTTTTTATTTTTATTTTTGGTCTTGTTGCTCTAATAAAATCAATATTCCAGGGGAGAAATTGCCCTGGCTTCCTAGAAGGCTTTAGTCAGGCAGCGTTTCTGATGCTTATCTGCCTTGCATTTGACGGACGTCTCAGATGATCAGGGCCTGGGCCTCAGATCAAAGTCTGGGACAGTTCTGCGTGCGCCCCTGCGGTGATGATCTACAATCAGAAGGAAGCTGGACATATCAATAGAAGGCGGCCTCTGCGCTACTGAGTCCCATTCAGCCTTCCAGCTGCCCTCACCCTGTGGCTGTGCTTCACCTCAGCTCTCACAGGGGACATGAGTGAGTCCATGCTGCCTGCTTTCCAAGTTGCTCTGTTCCCCCTCCTTGCTGCAGGGGTAGGGGGATCAGTGTCAGAGTCAGAGGGGATGAAGTGCACCACGTTATCAGTAAGAGGAAGGTCTGGGTAATCCACACGCTGGGTGATTAGATCCTGGTCAGAGATCCGACTTTCAAGAATCAGGTAAATTCATTATGTTTTTTTCTTTTTTTCCCCCTTGAGAAACTTAAGTTCCTTTTATTGGAATTTTAATGTAAAGATTACAAAGTCAAACGCTGGAACACATCATCACGGCTGTTATACTCAGGAGGTTTAACATACTGGACACATTCCTAACATCACCTTCAGCCTCTGAACCAGCTCTAGGGAGTGGAAGTCTTACCAAGTGGGAACTGTAACAAGCAGCAGATAGCAAGCAAGCGGGCTCAACAGTCTTTCCAGTTAGAGATGAATTATTTCAGAAACCAAAACAATTTTTAATATCTGACCAAAGACCTGAGGCCAAGTATATCGA
>JAQZBX010038922.1:0-23222 GCA_029593785.1 Cabassous unicinctus
ATTCTTTTGATATATTGTTGAATGCAATTAGCAAGGATTTGGTTGAGAATATTAGCATCTAGGTTCATTAAAGATATTGGTCTGCAATTTTCCTTTCCTTTCGCATTTTCATTTGACTTTGGTATTAGGGTAATGTTGGCATTATAGAATGAGTTAGGCAATCTTCCTTCTACTTCTATGTTTTGGAAGAGCTTAAGCAGGATTGGTGTTACTTCTTTCTGGAATGTTTGGTAGAATTCATCTGTGAAACTGTCTGGTCCTGGGCTCTTCTTAGTTGGGAGGTTTTTGATGACTGAGTCTATCTCTTTACTTGTAACTGGACTGTTGAGTTCATCAATTTCTTCTTTCATCAATGTAGACTGCTTCTGAGTTTCTAGGAATTTGTCCATTTCCTCTAAATTATCATTTTAGTTGGTGTATGCTTTTTCAAAGTATCCTCTTATGATACTCTTTATTTCTTTGGAGTCAGTGGTGATATTCCCTTCCTCATTTCTTATTTTGTGTATTTGAATCTTCTCTCTTTTCTTCTTTTTAGTCTGGCTAAGAGTTTGTCAATTTTATTGATCTTCTTGAAGAACAAGCTTTTAGTTTTGTTTATTGTTTCTAGTGCTTTCTTATTTTCTATTTCATTTAGTTATGCTCTGATCTTTGTTATTTCCTTCTTTTTGCTTCCTTTGTGGTGAGTTTGTTGTTGCTTTTCCAGTTCCTCCAGGTGTGCAGCTAGGTCTTCAATCTTAGCTATTTCTTCTTTTTTGATATATGCATTTATGGCTATGAATGTCCCTCTCAGTACAGCTTTTGCAGCCTCCCATTGGTTTTACTATGTTGTGTTGTCACTTTCATTTGTTTCATGGTAGTTACTGATTTCATTTGAGGGTTTTTCCTTGATCCTCTGTTTGTCTAAGAGTGTGTTGTTTAAATTCCACATCTTTGTGCCTAATGTGGTTCTGGCCCTTATTGATTTCTAATTTAATTCCATTATCATCAGAGAAATTACATTGTATAATCTCAATCTTTCTGAATTCACTAAGAGTTGTTCTGTGGCCTAGCATGTGGTCTCTCTTGAAGTTTGTACCATGTGCACTTGAGAAAAATGTGTATCATGCTGTATTTGGGTGTAGCATTCTGTGTATGTCTATTAGGGCCAGATCCCCTAATGTACTATTCAGATTGTTGTTTCTTTATTGATTCTCTGTTGAGATGTTCTGTCTAATGTTGATAATGGTGTATTGAAGGCCCCCACTCTAATTTTAGAGGCATCTAATTATCCACTGAATCTCTCCAGTGTTTGCCGCATGTATTTTGAGGCACCCTGATAAGGGGCATAAATGTTTATGATTGTTCTTTCTTCTTGAATGATTACCTCATTTACTAATACATAGTGTCCACCTTTGTCTCTTACAATAATTTTGCATTTAACGTCTATTTTGTCTGATATTAGGATAGCTACTCCTGCCCTCTTTCAGTTATTGTTTGCTTGTAAAATTGTTCTCTGGCCATTCACTTTCAGCCTTCTTGAATTCCTGTGTCTAAGGTGGGTTTCTTGTAGACAACATATAGATCAGTTATATTTCTTCATTCACGCTGCCAATCTGTGTCTCTTGACTGGTGAGTTTAATCCATTAGCATTCAATGTCATTACTCTCAAGAAATTTCTTACATCAGCCATATTTCCTTGGGTTTATGTATGTTATACGATGTTTTTATTTTCTTTTTGTCTTTTTAGTTTCTCTTACACTCTCCAACTCTCTGTCTCTCCTCTTTTTTCCTTTCAACCTCCAGAACTTCCTTTATTATTTCTTGAATGGCAGGTTTGGTATTGGCATACTCTCTCAATTTCTGTTTGTGAATATTTTGAATTCTCCATTCTTTTTAAATGACAGTTTTACTGGACAGATAATTCATGGTTGGAGATTTTTTTCTTTTAGCCCCTTAACTATGTCATACCACTGCCTTCTTGCCTCCACGGTTTCAGATGAGAAATCAGCACTTAATCTTATTGACCTTCCCTTGTATGTGATGGTTCTCTTTTCTTTTGCTGCCTTGAGTATTTTCTCTTTGTCTTGAGCATTGGACACATTGACAAATATATGTCTTGGAGTAAGTCTTCTGGGGTTTATACTGTTTGGGGTGTGCTGTGCTTCCTGGACATGTAAAGCCATCTCCCTCAATAGGGTAGAGAAGTTTTATGCCTTTATTTCCTTCAACACTCCTTCTGTTCCCTTTCCCTTCTCTTCTCCCTCTGGGATACCTATAATGCACATGTTTGTGCTTTTCGTGTTGTCAGTTAAATCCCTAAGTTCCTGCTGGATTTTTTCTGTCTTTTTATCTATCTGTTCTACTATCTGTTTGATTTCATATGTACTGTCTTCCACATCACTAATTCATTCTTCTGCCTGTTCAAATCTGCTCTTATGTGTTTCCAGTGTCTTTTTGATTTCTTGGATTGTGCCATTCATCACCATCATATCCATTATCTTTTAATGTATGTTTACAATTTCTTCAGTATATTCTCCCAGTGTCTTCTTAATATCCTTAATCTCTTTCTTCATTTCATTAATTTGGTCCATGATATTTGTTTGGACAGCTTTGATTAGTTGTTCAATGTTCTGCATTTCTTCCTAGTTTTCAGTTTGTTCATTGGTCTGATCCATGTCTTCCTGTTTCTCAGTATGGTTTGTAATTTTTTGTTGCCCTTTGGTCATCTTTTTATCTTGATGGGTTTGTTCAGTTGATTAGCTTCTGTCTGCTCTTGAGTTTTATTTAAGTGCTGGTTTTGTATGTGTGTTAAGTCATCTCTTTGACACGTTGTTCTTCTTGTTCTATTTCCTTGCTGTTTTCTGTGTTCCCTTGCAGGAAAAAGATTAGGGCCAGAGAAAGTGAAAGAGGTAAAAAAGAAAAAAGGATACTACTACTAATAATAATAGAAGTTAGAAGAGGAGCCATATAAGACTTAATAATATGAATATTTATTCGTGTAAGCAGTGCAGAGCCATAGGAATAAAAAATGGAGTACTTACCATGAAATGGGAAAACAAATGAAGAAAAATATATAGAATGATTTAAAAGACCAGAATGATAATGAGAGAGACAAAAAGGAAAGAAAGGACAGAAAGAAAAACGTTATTTAAAAAGGAAAGAAAACAGAATAGACAAGAGAAAAATCAAAAAAGTAAAGTTAAGGACTAAATATAGAAAGTTGGAATGTAAGAACCACAACAGAAAGCAGAAGATAGAAAGATGAGGGAAGGAAAAGAGAGAGTGTTGGTAGACAAAATCAGTATACACTGAAAATGGGCAATCAAGAAGAAGAAGCACAGCAAAGAAGAAACAACCTAACAGCATCTAATTTAAAAAAGGGGAGGGAAGAAGAAAGGAAAACAAGAAACAAAAAAACAGAAGACACATACAAGCAGTCAAACAATGCTAAGGAAGAACAGTGTTCCTTTTTGGGCCCTTGTGGAGCTTCTCAGGCTGCCTATGTTCATCAATCAATTACCCTGCAGTCTTCTCTCTGCAGGTTTTGAGGCAGGTTTTAGTGAGTAAACCAAGTTTTTTTTTTGTTTGTTTTTTGTTTTTTTTTTTGGAAAAACAAGGGACCCAAAAGAAGCTAGTACAAAAATAATGTCTATGTTTTCCCTGTCCTAGAGTATCATCTTGATGTTAGGTATCCTTGTGGATTGCTGCTCTTAGAGGAGCCATGAATCAAACTAGGGAACTTGTATATTCAAGGTGGAAACTCCTCTACTGGGCTACCTTTCTAATTGGCTCAGTAAGCTCTTCAGAATGCTGTTCAGTCTCTTTCCCTTGGGCAGGTTTGACTCTCCCAGGGTAGCAGGATTCAGCAGACTGTGTGAGTAGGTATCCCCTCCTGTCTCCTGGTCTGGTTGAGTTCTCTTTTGAAACTCAAATGGGACCCTGATGGCTGAGTTCACTGTACAGAAATGATTCTCAACCCCCTTTTGACCACCCCCAGGGGACCCTAAATAGGCTTTTGGAAACTTATTAAGCACTTCCCACTGACTGACTCCCTTAAGAGAGTTGAAAATTTGAAAGTCCTTAGCTCAGAGTTATTAAATTGGCTGACTCCACCCTCTGTCAGGCCAAACTTTGTATCCCAGGATGGTTAGGCAGATTTGCCTCTCCCCTCTGCCTGGTGTCACATTGAGCTGGCTGGTGTACTCCAAAAAGCTCTAAGAGGGTCCAGGCAACCAAACCCATTAGAAAGGAAACCCCTCACCACACCTTGCCAGAACCATCCCACTCTCAGAGAATGCTGCCTCTCACTGGGTGGTCAGTGGGAGTCAGGGCTCACCCTGGCCCTTTGCCCTGAGTGTGGGGCTTATCCGGCCATGGTTTCTAGGTGCAAGGCTAAAAACTCATGTTTTTATCCTGAGCAATCTATCTCCCTGTCCAGCTCCCTCCAGATCAATGCCCCAAAGGCTCCTGCTCTGCTCCATAGGCTCCCAGAACAGCTCAGTCTGGCAGGATCCTGTCCCCAATCAGCCATCTATTGTGAGAGAGATGGTGAGTGCCCACTTAAACCAACACCATCTTGCCTTCTGTCTCCAGAAGATTTTTACCCTCTTACTTGGCAAAGGGATTGACCTGACCTTAGAATCACCTTCATAAGGCATCTGGTGAACTACCCAACATCATTTCTCCATGAAAACCCTGGAGAGCTGCTAGACACAGAGCTCAGGGGCTCAGAGAATCTTTGTCCCTGATGAGATATGAATCAGGGCTGCATTTCCATTAGCTACCTCAGACAAGGGTTAAAGTCCTGCAGACATTTTGCTGGAGGGATAAGGGTGCTGAAAAGAAATTGTCAAAGAACTGGAAAACTATTCTCCAGGAGCCTTTTAATCTTGGAATCCTGAGCCAGAGGACTTTAACAGGTTACTCCCTGAAGCAACACTGGTTTTTCTACAGGGGAGGAGTTTTTCTATAGGGTAGAGCTCTTCATCCCCTATTCACAGCCCTTATCAGGTACCACCATGATAAGAGAGGCCTTGAGTGGTAGGTCAGAGCCAGACATGTAGCTTTTTTGTTAATTAATAAATTAATGATCATAACTGCCACATCAAGGGTCACCTGAGGCACTTCCAGGTTGATGGTTTGCAGTGTTGCCCAGGGAACCATGCATGGCCAAGATCCCCACCACCCCATCCTAGGACAAGGCCCTGGTGGGTAATGGCAGCAAGGCAGCTTCGGGTCAAGGGCCCATCACTCCACATTGAAACAGTTTCCTGCTGAAATGGAAACCACAGACTAATTAGGAAAGCAGAGAATTTATTCAGGGTAAAGCAAGCAAACAGAAATATGCCTTTAGAGTGTAAGATGGGCAGTCTCAAGGGAGGGAAATGTAAAGTTCTGCCCTGGGTTCCCCTGTTTTATGGGTGTTCAGGACTCCAGGGTCTGCAATGATTGGCATATTTCAAACAAAGCAGGGAAGCTTTATTGAATGATTTGATTCTCTTAGGAGGTTAGGGGTTGCTGTCTCATGATGATTGGCTCCTGGCTATTGTTCCCATGAGGGGCTTATGAAAATACAGGGATATTGTAGGAATATCTTGTTTTTCTTCAACTTTCTGCTGGTGGACATCATAGGTTCATTCCCCTTAGGTTTGTCCAGATTGACTGTAGAAGTGATATATGTATCAGGGACATGTATATGAAATTCTGTAGCACAGAATCTTTCCAATAATGACTACTTAAAGTTAAAAGTCTTATTTCTGTGGTGATTGTCTTTGGAAAATATTATTTTTCTGTACTTGATTACTGTTCTTCTACAAATAATGACTAAACATTTTATTATGCCACTAAAGCACTTTGGTTTTGTCATTCTATATAGTGACTTATGGGCTGAGATGGAGAAAATAATCTCAAAAGTATTTCTTTCCCACATTGGCTTACATATGGATGGGATCCCTTGTTGATCCTGAGGTCTGTCAGGATTTCCTGGAGACAACTGAAGATTAAAGAAATATACCAATTTACTGTATCCTTTCCTTTGACCTGATCTATGAACAATGGGCCAGAAGGATGTAGGGGACTTGACAAACCTCCTTCTAAATCCTCAACCCCCAAAAGCTTGATATGTCCATCTTTTCCCACCCAATAGCACCCTTCCCCTTCTTAATTAAACCATGCTATTTTGGCAGAGTGACAGGAGCTAATTTTCAAGAACTCTACTGCAAGACTTCCCTATCTTTCTTCTTTCAGTCTGCTACAGTACTAGAAATTGATGATTGATTCACTAGCTGATGGCTTTGATTTCTCATAAAGCCCGTTAACCTGCTGGAACTGAAATCCATAAGAGCTAGATTGATAGGTAGCTTTTCATATATGAAATTAAGTAAAGAATGGTGAATGGAACAGATAAGATATGACTTTATTATGTTTAAAGCAGTAGAAGTATTGCAATTTTAGATGGTAGTGCTTGATCCTAAAAGGAAAATTGGTTCAACTTGGGGAAAAACAGACCTTATCTCAAATAGTGAATTTGCCACATTCTAGTTGTGTGACTTTGATTAAATTACTTAGTTTTTTGAAGTTGTTAGAGGTTCCCTATTACACATCTCACAATGCTTGATTAATAAACTGTGACATAAGTTGAAGGAAGGCAATGTTCCCCGATAGCCTATGTGACTGACCAGGAAACCATAGCCTACATGCATAAATGCAACCATCTCCTCACAAGAACAAAGAAGCAACATGGAGATGGAGCAGAGTGTGATAAGGCCCTCCACACCTTTCCAGACCAAAGCACCACCAACCCCTACTGCAGTCAAAGAATACATTACTCCCTAGCTCATTATACCCTAGCCATACAAGGAAAAAGTTCACTTTTACAGTCCCTTATTGGCTTCAGGCTGTACTTAGTCTCTAACCCCCTCCCCATGGACTGTTTCCCTGCCTATTGATGTACTGTATAAAGTCATATCCATCACCTTGCAGGGGTAGGCTGAAGTCTAATCTTCACACCCTCTCTGCTGGGAAAACCCCATACTAAACTTCCTGCCTCCAGTCATCAGTCTCCACATCCCAGTGAGTGCCATTTCTCCAACATTTGGTGACAAAATCCAGGACTGGGGTCACATTGACCCATCCAACACCAGACACCAAATCATAGGTCGGTGAGTGAAGAATTTCTCCACTGGAGGATCCTGCTCTCTCTCTCTATTTTCCATTGTCCAGGAAAACCCACCAAAAGTCTTAGCACTAGGTCATTGATCCTCACTGTTCCTGAGGGCCATCATGGCTGAGAAGCCCACATCCTCATCAGAGAGACCCTTTGGCTCCAGAAATGTCCAGTTTCAAGCATGTTCTCCTGTTTTTCTGGGTGATTTCTGACTGATTCAGGGATGCCTGTCTCACTTGGAATCTCCCCTGTTTTAAGAATCTTTAGTATCACCCATGCTTCCTAAAATGGGGAACTCGATTTCAGCCCCCCAAAAAACCATGCTTTTGAGTTGTCTTCTTCATAACCTTAAAACTCTACCCAGAATAAGATGTCAGACTCAAAAAGCTCATTTCCTATTTAACCTCTATATGGCCACAATACAAATTGGATAATGAAAATCAATGGCAAGAAAATGGCATTTTCAATTTCCATGTTCTCTGAAACCTACAGAACTTTATCCAGTGCAGCAGCATGTGGCCCAAGATTCCTTATGTTCATAACTGCCCCTCCCTTTGCAAATCCTGTTCTTCTTAACAAATTCTTCTTTTACATCAAAAACCTCCTCAAAATCGTTCCTCTTCCTCCACCCTGCCCCCTAAGTTTTCTGAAAATCTTTGCTTTGATCCAGCAAATCAGGCTTCCTCTGCATTTCCTCTGTATATACCTCCAACTTTACCTCCTCCCCACTCTCCTCATCCTCATCCTCTACCCGCTTCCTCCCCCTCCTTATCATCACAGCTCTCCACCCCCACATTCTCCCCTCCTCATACCTGCTCATGAGGACTACACCTTCCCCCTTCCTCATCACTGTCTTCTACCTCTGCTGACACAAAAGCTGACTCTAATTCTCTACATCTTAATTCTACACGGAAACCTGCTCCCCTCTTACCCCTCCAAGAAGTAGAAGGGGCTGAGGGAATAGTTAGAGTACATATCCCTTTTTCACTCTCAGATTTAGATGAGATAGAAAATTGACTAGGGTCATTCTCTGAGAACCCTGCCACATACAATAATGAATTTCAACATCTCACCCAGTCATATGACCTCACCTATCAGAACATATACTTTATTATCACTTCCTCAACTACTCCAGAACAAAAAGGCTGCATTTGGGCTGCTGCTACCACTTTTGCAGACTCCATGCCTACCCAAGATCCCAGTAGACAACTGGTAGGCCCCACCATGGTTCCAACCACTAATCTACCCTGGGATTATCACCCAGGTTCTCCTGACCTTCCCTGCATGGCCCACTTTGTATCCTGTATAATCGAAGGCATGAAAAATCCTTCCCTCAAAGTAGTTAATTATGACAAAATTATATTTCACAGAAATCTGATGAAAGTCCAGCTGCCTTCATGAATAGGTTGACCGAATCTCTTCTCAAATATACTAACTTAGATCCTAAATCATACTCTGGCCTACTGTATCTACATACCCACTTCATCACACAATCCTATCCTAATATCATAAAGACCTGATTAAAGCAGATTTCAAAGTGTTTAACAATAAAGAAGAGGAATATAAATTAGAAAAACACAAATGAGATCACGCTAAAGCTTCCGTCTTAGCTGCTGCCCTCAGGTTCAATTCTCAGAAGCCTAATTCTTCTTCATTCTAGCTGTCCCTGGGACCCTTTTTCAAGTGTGAAAAGGATGGGCATTTGGGCATACTCCTGCCCTGATCCCAGGACCCCACTTGGGCCTTTCCCAGCATGTCACCACAAAGGTCTTTGGAAGTCAGACTGTCCTGAAAACTCTGCTTCAGGAAAGTTCCTTCAGTGCACCCCACAGACCTAGAACCAGGATTATCCTTTCCAGAGATATTTTTTGGTTAATGAAACATGACTGACAGGTCTCTGGTTTGAGACAGCCCCAAATATCCATAAGTATGTCTGAACTGAAGGTTATCATCAAGGTTGGAGATAACCCAATCTCCTTTTTAATTGACAGGAGGGCCACAAATTCAGTCCTTTTAGAACATTCAGGGCCTTTATCTATTTCCTCAATCGCTATTGTGGGGGTTGGTGGCATCTCCTCATCTCTTTTATTTATCAAACCAATAAGATTGATAGGAAATCATACACTCTCACTTCAATTTCTTACAATTCCTATTTGTCCCTCCCTACTTCTAGGCCATGACATATTGTCCAAATTCCACTCCTCCATTTCCTTCACCCTCCCATGCTCTCAAGCCAACTTGTTTCTCCACTTGTCTGCCACACCCATTGCTTCCCCAATTCCTACTGATATTCCTCCTATATTGCAGGCAGAAGTAGATCCCCATGTCTGGGACACTAGCTCTCCCTCAGTAGCAACATGCCATCCCCTTATCAGAATAGTCTTGAAAAAATCATCCTCCTTCATGAACCTTCTCCAATATCCCCTGTCCCTCAGCACCCAAGGCCTGAAACCAATATTAACAAATTCCTTGCTGTGAGTCTCCTGTGCCCAACCAATTCACCCTTTAATACCCCCATCCTGGCAGTAAAGAAACCAAATGGGAATTAGTGCCTTGTACTGGACCTTTGAACCATTAATGAAGCTACAAGGTCCTATCATCTGTTTAGTTTCTAACCTGTATGGTCTTTATCACACATACCCCCTCAAACTATGCATTACACTATAATTGATCATAAGGATGCATTTTTCACTCTTCCCCAGACAAAACTTCCCAGAGCATCTTTGTATTCACATGGACAGATCCTGAAGACCTCCTAAATCCCTAACAGCTAGCGTGGACAGTCCTTCCCCAGGGCTTTAGAGATAGTCCTCACATTTTTGGACAGTCTCTACACTGATATCTCTCTGACCTCCAGCTTCCCTCCAGTACCCTCCTTCAATATGTTGACAACTTACTCCTCTTTATCCCCTACTTACAAACCTCTATAACTCACACTATCACTCTGCTTAACTTTCTTGGGGACAAGAGATATTGCATCTCTCCAAGCAAAGGACAATTTTTCAAAACTGAAATTACCTATCTAGGTTTTCATCTCTCTCCCTCACACAACTCATCAGGGACTATCCCTTCCCACATATGAAAGCAGATTTCCTTTCTTTCTTAGGGATAGTCAACTTTTTTCATCTCTGAATTCCAAATTTTGGGTCTAAATCTGAACCCCTCTACCAAGCCACTTCTGGAGACCTGTACAAGCCATTCGATTGTTCTTTATCACTCAAGTCCAACTTCTATAAACTTAAAGAAGCCTTAATTGTACCCACTTTAGCCTTTCCTAGCCCTACTAAACCCATTTGTCTCTATGTAAATACCCCACATGGATATGCACTACGAATCTTAACACAAGCTTATGGCCCCAATAACTGTGTCTTTGCTTACTTCTCCAAATAGTTAGATCATGTGACCATTGGCTGGCCTGCCTGTCTTAAAGTCCTCACTACTGCCTCCCTTCTAGTCTAGGAAAGTTTTAAACTGTCTCTGATAAATCATCTTGATATTTTCTCCTCATATTCCTTATCTCCTCTTTTAACTCACAAAGCTACTGTGCCTATTTCCTCTACCCATCTTCAAACTCTCCATGCAACCTTTCTACAAAATCCTGGTGTCTGCTTACACTTCTGTTCTCCTCATAATCATGCCACCCTCCTCCCCATTGAACTCATCCCACCCCTGGAAACATCTGAAACAGGTCACTCATGATTGTGGTGATATGCTCTATCTCCTCACCAAACCTCTTCCCAATATTTCTAACACCCCTCTTCCCAATCCTACCCACACATGGTTTATTGATGGCAGCTCCACTAAACTTAACAATTCCACCTAAGTCAGATGCAATATTGTTACTCTAACTGAAACCATTGAATCAGGTCCCCTTCCCTATGGCACAACCTTACAACAAGCTGAGCTCCTAGTCTTAACAAGAGCACAAACCAGAAGAAAGGGACAAGCCCTAAACATCTATACTGACTCCAAAAAAACCTATCATATTATACACTCACATGTCCCCATATGGTGGGAGAGAAGGTTCCTAACTTCTAATGGGTCTTCCATTGCCAAAAAAATCTCATCCTACAACTACTCAAAGTGGCATCACTCCCACCCAAGCTGTTATAATTCACTGCAAAAAGGCACAAAAATTTGAATTCCTCCATATCTGTTGGCAATAACTGAGCTGACCCTGAAGCCAAAGTTCAGGCTACCCAGCCCTGCCCAGGTTCAAACTCCACTGTCACATCTATTCTCTTAGCACTTCTGTATCCTGCCCCCTCTTATATACCTATAGAAACTTCAAAATTTCCCTTAATGAGAGCAAAACAAATTGAGAGATAGTTCATGAAAGACAGAAGAACATTTTTATCCAAACTTCAAAAACATGACATTCTCACCTCACTACATAACCAATAGCACAGAGGGCAAAATCACATTCACTGCTCTTATCTAATTCCCTACACTCTTCTGAACTCTCAAAACACCTAAAAGCAATCACAAAAACTGTTTCATTTTTGAACAAACTAATATCCATGGCAGTCCTACACCCCTTTCTTCTACAGTCCACCAATATAGAGGTTCTGAACCAGGAACCTCTATACTGCCAACCAGATTGGCAATTAGACTTCACCTACATGTCATGAGTAAAAAAGATTAAGTACCTTTTAGTCCACATAGATACATTCTCTAAGTAGGTCAAAGCATTTTCAGTTACATCTAAGCAGAGAGATGTTGTACTTAACACCATATTAAAAGAAATAATTCCCAAATTCAGCCTTCACTTTTCTTTACAGTCAGACAATGGGGCAGCTTTCACTTCCTAAACACAAAAGATGTTTATAGTGCCCTAGGAATTACCTGGAAATTATATATACCCTATAAACCTCAATCCTCTGGAAAAGATGAGTATATGAATAAAATCCTAAAACAACCCTTAACCAAATTAGCAATGCAGGTACCAACATCATTGACTGAACTTCTGCCCTTAGCTCCCATGAGAATTCTAACCTTTCCTCAAATACCACACTTCATAAGCCCCTTCAAAATTATGTATGGACACCCTTTATTCTTACCAATATACCCTCTCAGCCATCAGTTTTCAAAAGCAATATACTCATCTTAACACAAATGTGAATATTCCTCCATCAGCTAACTGACCTCACACTTCCTCTGCCAGAAACTTCTGCCCCCTCACTACCAATTTATCCAGGTGACTGGGTATACCTGAAAACTTTACATTTCAAACCCCTAACCCCAAAGTGGAATGGTCCTTTCCTTTTTCTTCTAACCACTCCCACTGCAGCAAAACTTTTAAATTTTCCATCATGGATACACTTTTTCAGATTAAAGCCTGCTCCACTACCTTCTATGAATAATAAAACACCAGCTCCTGAGATTCAATATAAGTACACCAGTGAACCTCTCAGGGATCTATGATTGAAACTGAAAAGGAAGAGAGATGACAACACCCCAGTTGCAGAGGGCAACACCCCATTCAATCTTTCTACCTATTTGGTCTCCTCCTGATCCCTTTCCTTTTTTTTTTCTGTCATTCCACTCAAATTACACTTAAATCTGTTGGCACCCAACCACAAATTATTACTCAAAGCTAAGGTGTTTTGTATTATTTTCTCCTCACACTTAACCGACTTTGTCACCCCCTTCACACTTTCACTCGAACAATACCTTGACATCATTCAGAACTGTGGTGGTAAGAAGATCTTTCTGATTTCTACCCCAAAGAATTTCTTTTTCTCTCTTTCACCACCCTTTCTCTTATTTACTAATAAGTGTTTCCCTATTCCCACCTACATACAATGAACAACCTACATTTTGCCATCTCACTTCTCTTCACACTAACCATCCAACAAACTCCTTACCATCCTCACACAGAAACTATCCAAACCATAGCAACCACAGTTAACCATTCAGTTGTTGGATTTGCCCCGAGTCCACCTACACTGACACTGTCCCTACTTACCTCTCCTTTAAGCCCAGAAACTGTCCTACATAGCATTCATGCTACACTGGCTTTGGTGGTTGATGGGTTACAAAACTCCCTTCAAACCAACCAGAATATGAATGTTCTTATTCTCCATCAAACCCTAGGCAAAATAGAAAGTTCTCAATCTGTGGAAAATTCAAATTCCATTGGTGTAGTCATAGTCCTAATGGACAAACCCTTTCTTTGTTTTAAACACCTGTCCTCATGATCTTACACAACTAATTTAGAAGATATACCTTCTACATCCTGCAACCATATATGTATATATGTATATATATATATATTGCAACCATCCTGCAACGTACATACACACACACACACACACACACACACACACACACACACACACACACACATAAAGATGCTTAGATTACATAAATGTTACCCAAAAATTACAGGGAGTCCCATATTCCCCTCCTCCCACACCTCCCATAACATCCCACATAAACATCTTTCATTAGTGGGGCACATCACCTGCAATGGAAATACACATCCTGGGGCTTTGCCACTAAGCATGGACCATAGTTATTATTGTAGACCACACTCTCTCCCACGCAGTTCTGCATGGTATATGCTGAGTTAAAATGGCCTATATCTGTCATTGTAATGTCACTCAGGATAATTCCCAAGTCCTGAAAAAGTCCCTGTATTGCAACTGCTTTTCCCTTCCATGCCCCCAAAGCATCTAGTGACCACTGGCTCCACCTCACTGTTATAATTTCTTCCATTGCTTGAATCACAACATCCACAAGAAAATACCATTAAGTTCACTCACTATCAATTTATCCAGGTGATTGGGTGTACCTGAAACCTTACACCTCAAACCCCTAACCCCAAAGTGGAATGGTCCTTTCCTTGTTCTTCTAACCACTCCCACTTCAGAAAAACTTTTAAACTTTCCATCATGGATACACCATTACCTTACAATGGCACTCAAACCTAAAAATACCAAACAAACATCTCAACTCAACCCTTATTTGGAATGACTCAGGCACTAACCAAACACTTCCTATACATATAAGTAGCAAAAATTATAGTGAAAACATTCTGTGCTTTCACAGCTCTTATAAACAAACTGATCTATTTGGCCTAGGAACTCAATCAGGACAAGAATACAGCTTAATCAAGTTAAAATCCATAAAAAAGAAATCTCTTCACTTTTCTTTTCCAAAATCTCCTCTGCCAGAATCCAAAACTTACCTTTATTACTTCCAATCCTCATTATTCTCCTCTATGCATTAATGTAGTATATAGTGGGACCCAGGTGTCCAACCTTTCTAGTCACCCACACTCATAGTTCATCCCCTCTGTACCCTCAACAACACTAACACTCACAAGCACCAATTTTTACTTCCTATGTGGCAATACTTAGTACTCCCCCAAGTGTGGAAGGGAACTTATACTATAGTATCCATCATTCCAAATGCCACAATCTTAAAACCCCAAGAAATGGCCTGCTCTGAGCAAATATCTAATCTTGGTTCCTTTCTCAAAAGCTCACTCCAACCCCAAAAACAAAGTGTATGAAAGAAAAGACATTTCTTTGAAGAACCAGAATTTGGATTTCATGCTCATTATAATCCTATATTAGTAAAACCTGGCATAGGACATACCATCTTCCACAGCCTGTTTTGATTTGCAGAAATCCCACTACAAAATGAGAAATTTTGAATATTTCCCTCACTTCACAATTATCCTGAAATGCAACCATACAAACTATAAGTAATCAACAACAGGAGATAAATAGCCTAGCATCAGTTGTCATACAGAATACGAGAGCTCTAGATGTTCTCACCGCTGTTGTGGAGGCACCTGTGCAATAATATATGAAACTTGTTTTTATATTAACAAAACTGGGCAAGTAGGAGAAAATCTTAAAATCTTGGAAGAAAACATATAAATCATTCAGAGGGCTCAAGATAATAGCTAAGGAAGCCAGTCATGGCTACCCTCATTTTGCTCTTACTTTTCCTCACCACTAAAATCAATCCTTTTATCTATTATAATACCACTACTGTTATTTTTGCCACTCGTTCTTTTTGGCCCCTGCCTCTTATAGCTCCTCTCCTAGTTCATACACCAAATAATACAATCAACATCCAAAGAATATGTGAATGGCATCTTTTTTTCCTGCATGAACACCAACACCAGTCCCTTTGGGACTGGAAATCAGAACTTGTTGGGTTGAATGGAAGGGAATCCCTCTCCACACCTTGAAAACAGGAAGTAGCCAGACTGAGTCAACACCCTGAATCCCTTCACCCTCTCACGCAGCCCAGCCTCCCATACTCAGGTCGTTCACCATATGTTTGTAACAAAGAGGAATGTTAGAGGTTCCCTATTACAAGTTTCACAAGGGCATGACTAATAAACTGACATAAATTGAAAGAAGTCAATCTCCACCCATGGCCTATGTGACTGACCAGCAGACCATAGCCTACATGCATAAATGCAACCATCTCCTCACAAGAACAAAGAAGCCACATGGAGATGGAGCAGAGTGTGATAAGGACCTCCACACCCTTCCAGACCAAGGCACCACCAAACCCTACAGCATTCCAAAAATACACTACTCCCTAGTTCATTATACCCAAGCTATACAAGGAAAAAAATTGACTTTTACAGCCCTTTATTGGCCCCAGGCTGTACTCAGTCTCTAACTCCCTCCCCACAGACTGTTTCCCAGCCTATTGATGTACTATATAAAGTCATATCCACTGCCTTCCAGGGGTGGGCTGAAGACTAATCTTCAGACCCTCTTTGCTGGAATAACTCCTCAATAAATTTCCTGACTGCAATCATCAGTCTCTGTATCCCAGTGAAAGCCATTTCTCCAACAAATGTCCTCTGACTTCAACTTTGAGTCATATGACTTATTATGACTTGTGTGACAAAATGGGAATAATAAATCTAAAAGAAGTATTAAGTAAAGTTAGGAGATAAATTATTGAATGTATAACCTCAGGATCTACACATGGTAGGTGTTGTTCAATAAATGGTGGTTTCCACTTCATTAAATGCCAAACATTTAGGCCTGAAAAGAATCAAGCATTATGATGTCTGAAGCTTACATTGATAATCTCCTGTCATTTCACATATAATAGGAAGAGGTGTTCTAGGTCTGGGTTTGGGAAAATATAGTTTTCTGGCCAAATCTGCCTGCCACATGTCTTTGTATATAAAGTTTTGTTGAAATACAGAAAAAGGGACTTCATTCTTCTTCTGGAAAGCAGGGTCTGAAGCATATGAAGTAAATATCCAATGATCAAAGAGAGCTTCACAGTTGAAGCATGAGAACAATAGCTGATATTCACAAACAAGTATACTAATTTCTCTCCCAGGTTAAAGGGAAGGACTGAGCAGGGTGGATGAACAGTAATCTCCATCCCAGATAGTAATGAGAGTGGTTTAGATAAAACAATAGGGGAAAAATGTCAATGTTTGAATGAATGATGGGTTTAAAACTTTAAGAATGTCTATCTTTATTATCAGTGCATTCTTGTGTATACTTTAACAGTAAATGAAGCTTATTTTGAGTTTTAACAAATCTTACTATTTTAGTAGTGCTACATAATTGCTGATGCTATCAAAGTAACTGCTAGCAGAAAATAGTTTTCCTTTATAATCATTCAGATGCATTACTATAATCAGAACTACATCCTATAATTTAAGGCACTAGGCCTATGAAATATATTTAAGCACTATGCATTGATTTCTATCAGGATATCCAGTTTATAACATATCATTCTGTAATCCATTCCCCAGATAAATGTTTCCCAGAAGTATGGATCTTCATTAAAGAGAAGGCAATGTCACATCCCTCAAATAAACTGAAAAAGAAACAAAATGTAATTCCTAACAGGTATTCTTTGCACACCCATATGCTTATTTTCGTTTTCTTTTTTTTTTTTTTTAATCCTCAAGACATAAACAAAAGCAAGCAATGGTAGCAACCTGGCAATCTTAATCAATACTCCATGGCCCATGGATTTTAGTGCACAAATTAAAAACTACTTGCAGTAAAAGAAAAACTTGGCATTAAGGGAGAAAATACACTAAAGCAAAACAAGAACATAATAACAAAATCTAAAGTGTTCACAGATAACATTAGTAAGTCATTTCCACTCATTTTTCCTTATTTTTTTTCCAACATAGTGAGGGCTTTTGTTGGGACATGCCTGGATATATGTCCTGAGAGGGAACATACATGTGGGAGATGAGGGGACAGCTGAGCATTTTTTAATTTATCCTGGGAGCTGACCTGGTATACCACACAGTGCCTGTGAAGGAGTACAACCAGCCTTTGGCCAGTCAGGAGGGTCCCCTACAGCATGAGCTATAGCCTGTGGCAGTGTTTTGCAGGACCATGTATTAAACCCCAAAGATGGATTTGTAGATTAACTGAAGCATTCCTCAGTACAGGTGGCCCAGGCATTACTTGGTATTGATTGTGCAAATGTACACAGTATTAACATTTGGTTTTACTTAGAGGTTTTGGATGATTTTCAAAAGTGTTGTGAAGGATGATTAGTATTTCTCTTCAGTGCCAGCTATTTGGAGGTTCTGTAAGAGAAAGAATAGAATTAGTATCTGGTGGAATTTGTTTTTTTTTTTTTTCTTTCTTTCTGGATAGGAAATGCAGGTTTCCAAATGGATGCACTTCATATTTCACTTCATGTTCAGGTGTGGTATCTAATTTATGACCTCCTTTATCTGCCAGATCTGATAAGTAGTAAGGGTTTCCTCTGGTTTGATGGACCCAGGACTTGAGTATTTGTAACTTAAGAGAAGAATAAGAAGTTAATAGTACTGTGTAAGGTCCCTCCCATTTTAGGTTTAAGCTGATTTTCAGGGAGTTTTTTTCCAAACTTTTAAAGAACCTGATCCCTGAATGAGAAGGGGTGGAGAGGCTGGTCAGTTGAGTATTTTAGGCACATGTTTGCATATGAATGCATGGTGGTGAATAGCTCTCCTAACTTAAAAAGTCACTTATGGAGGCTCTCTAAGGTTATTGGGGAAACTTAGGAAGGGCTTTCTCTATATAAAATTGAAAGGATTTAAGTCAAATTCTCTTCTAGGGGTCACCATGACCTGAAGGAGAGCTAGGTTAAGTGTTCCTCTTTATTTTCACTGTATTTTTAACAAATTTTATGTAAAGTTTTTTTTTTTTAAGTATAGTTTATTCTTTCCACCCTTTTTGATGACTCAGGTTTCCAGGCTGCATGCAATTTCCACTTAATTTGAGACATTTGTTGACACCTTGCACTTCAGTTGAAGTAAAAGCAGGTTTATTGTCTGATTGAGTTGTTTGGGGGTAGTTTAAACCTTGGGATGATTTTTTGGAGGAGGAACTTCGTTACTATGGAATGCTATTTTGTGTGATAGGGAAAACCTTTTAATTATCCTGAACAGGTGTTTACAAACACTAAAAGATACTTAATTTTTTTATATATAATAATATTTTGAGTGATTCTTATTTCCCATGGGTTTAAGATTTTTAACCCAGCGAGGCTGCATAGGCCAACACGATGGCCAAGTGACTTCATTTTCCCAAATTTTATGGTTTGAGTTATAGGCAACAACAAATTATTATTACTTCCCCTTTTCAGCTGTGGGGTTACTGGTTTTTTTCATTTGTATTTTTGATGTTTGTATTGGTCTTCCTATTAGCATTTCAATTGGAGTAGGGGTTGTAACTTGAGGTGCTGAATGTAAACAGTTTGACTAGAGACAGTTTCTTAGTTTTTTGTTGTAAAAAACCATATGGCTTTTTATTTGCTCTTTTCAAAGGCTATCCATCCTTTTTATAAGACTTGCACCAGTGGGATTATGAGGCAGATGGAAAGCTCAAACAATATTTTGATTTATTGTTTAAGACTGTATGAGGTGACCAGTAAATGGAGTTTTTGTTTACTGTTAATTTGGGCTGGTACCCTGTATAGGGCACTTTTTTGAGGGAGCAAACTAGAAGAGTTCTGTGACAGTATTTGTGGCAGTGAAAGAATACTTTGCAGAGGGGACTGATGTAATTCACTTGTTATTTTAGTATTGGAATTTGTGCTTGGCTAATATTTTCCATCCAGTGAGGAAATTGTTGCAGTCATTGGAGTGACATGATGGACACTTGTGGGTGATGTCTATGAGCTGCTGGTAACAGGTAACTGGAATTGCTGCCACAGGGTCTGGTAACCATGATGTTTGCCTTTTCCTGTGGAGTTACTCTGGGGCTTCTCAGGTTTTAATGGTATGGTTTTAGATCTTCATGAATGTATCTGTTTCAACATTCCCAAGAGGGGTGTTAGAGGAGAGGGCAGGGATGTGATCTTTTTACAGATTTCTCTTCCACACAGGACAGCCCATGACAGTTTATTGTTCATAGTATCTGAAACTTACCCCTGAATAGGGATGGTGGCTTTCAGAGTGACCAGAAACTATTGGTTTAAGGCCTCTACTTGCAATGTGGCATGGAATGTTGTACATAGTTGCTTTTTAAAAGGGGCTACATCATAATTTAGCCCCCTTCCACAATTGGAACTAAAACCCAAGGGGTATTTGCTTAGAATGTTGCTTTTGCCACAAACCCTACCCAAAGTTAATATTGGTTCTGGCTACTTCTAATTTAAAGGGTAAGTTAGGGTCCACCTCCCTTTACTTTTCAAATTTTTGTTATTACTCTTTTTATTTTTTTAAAAGCAGCTTGTTGGGAGTCTTCCATTCTCATGTACAACCCTTTTTATTAATGAATACATATTTGCGCTAAATGAGCGCTGAATTGTTTCCAGTGTCTCCAAAAACCCCAACATGTTTACTAATTGTTTTAGAGTTTCAGGACACAATAAGATTAAAGTATAAAAAGCTATTCCTATAATGCAGATTCTCTGCTTTGTATATTAATATAAGTATTTATTTAATTTTTGGCTATTTGAATAGAGCTCTTTTAAGACCTTTTAAGGGAGTGAGGGAGTGGGACTCAAACTCACTAAAACCTCTCCCACTGTTACCAAACCTCCACTACTTTACTGAAGGTAAACTAAATGCTAACTCATAGTTAGGCCAAAGCTGAAGAGAATCAGTAAAACTGAAACAAAATGTTAATTGGTGGTCAGGTAGAAGAAAAAAGAAGTAATGAATAAAGGACTGAACTCACCCACCAAGGGAAGGAGATGAACTGCTTTTCTGTTCTAACCCTGTGTGTAATTCCATCAGTGGCTGGAAATGGACTCAGCCCTGGGTAACCTCTGAGTCCTTGGGAAAATCCTGAATGACTGCTGGATTTGGGGATGCCCTGGTGTGGACAACCTCTTCCACAGTCCTACTTGGAAGCATTTTTTGTTACTATTTTTATTTATTTATTTATTTTAGTACCAGTGTAGTTGCCAATTTGCTAGGCCCCAATGCTGGGCCTTTGGGGATAACTAGAGAAAAAACTTTAACATGAGAGTTAGGCAGAATTTACATTTATTATGTCTGTAGACAGGAGCTAAGGCCAGTCTGAAGTGACTCAGACCTGACTCCTCTGTGCTACAGTTTTATTCTTGCTTAAATACCCATTATTACTTAGCATCTGTTTTTATTATGCATTAAATTTTATGAATATGGATGAACATGTATAGCTAGTTATATAATTGTATGACTAGTATGTTCAAGGAATCATGCTTGCACATACATTGCATGATCAAATATGGGGTAGATAACTCCACCCCTTGGTGTGAATTTTGCTATGTTAATTAAGCAAGTTGAAGTCTTTCTTTTGTATCTTACCAACAAGAATAAAACAAGTTACTTTCAGATATTCCATCATCCTACATCCATCACATGGACTACCTGATGGCTTAGATCATGTACTGAAAGGAGGTCAGCCTGTGGGACTGATATGACTTTGTGTGGAACTGTATGTGGGCCATCCAGGAGGACATTACACAGCAGTGCTTCTGCGACCCCTTGATGATTCCCTGATCAAGAAGCACACCCAGTTCCACATCCACTGTGCTCACTTCATGTGTAAGGAGCCTGCATCCCCCTTTGATGTCAAGCTAAACCATGAGTTCATTACTACACTAAGAAAATGGAAGACATGGCTCAAAAAAAGGAATATATCAATTCCCCAGAAAAGACACAGGATTTGACACGACTAATTAACAAGATGCACACTATTTTCCAAAATCAAAATAATGAATTGAAAGACAATATGGATAAAGAGATAAACAGCATCAAGAAGACTTTGAGCAATCACAAAGAAGAATTCATAAACCTGAAGAGAAAAGTAACAGAGGTCATGAGAATGAAAGACACAATAAGTGAGATAAAAATCACATTAGAGGCATACAGCAGCAGACTCCTAATAATAGAGGAAAGAATATATGATACTAAAGACAGAGCACCTGAAATTGAGGAAAGAGAACACAGGGAGAAAAGAAGGGAACATTTTGAGCAGGTGCTCAGGGAGTTGAATGACAACATGAAACACAGCAACATACATGTCATAGGAGTTCCAGAAGAAGAGAGGGGTAGAGGGGCAGAAAGAGTAGTTGAAGAAATAGTACTTGAAAGTTTCTCAACCTTCTTGAAAAGAAATTTAAATTACTTGTCCGAGAAGACCAGTGTACCCCAATCAGAATAAATCCAAATAGACCTTACTCCAAGACACATACTACTCAGAATGTCAAATGTTAAAGGTGAAAATAAAATTCTGAGAGCAGCAAGGGAGAAGCAAATCATCACATACAAGGGATTCCCAGTATGACAGTAATGATTTCTCCTCAGAATCCATGGAAGTGAGAAGACAGTGGTATGATCAATTATGATACTGAAAGAGTAAAACTGCCGGCCAAAAATCCTTTATCAAGCAAAATTGAATTTCAGCTATGAAGCTGAGTATAAAATATTTGCAAACAAACAGAAACTAAGAGTTCATAAAAAAGAATCCCCCTTTGCAAGGAATATTAAGAGAAGCCTTAGAGCCTGAAAGAAAAAAACAGGATAGAGAGCGGCTTGGAGGAGAGTATAGAAGAAAGAATAGGACAAAGGATAACAAAAAGAGTAAAAAGACAGATGAAAATAAGATATGATATATGAAAACCAAATAATTAAATGGTGGAATCAAATAATGCATTTACAGTAATATTGAATGTGAATGGATTAAAATTTCCAATCAAAGGTTATAGGCTGAGAGAATGGAAAAAAGAAATATGAGCCTTCCACATGCTGCTTACAAAGAGACTCACCTTAGATTCAGGGATACAAACTGGTTGAAAGCAAATGGTTGGAAAAAGATATTCCACACAAGCAGTGACTAAAAAAGAGCACGTGTAGCTATACTAATGTCAGGCCAAACATTCCTTAAATTTAAAGAATTATAATAGATAAGAAGGTCATTATATATTAATAAAAGGTATAATCCACCAGGAAGATATAATAGTTATAAATATCTATGTATCTAACCAGGGTGCCCCAAAATCCATGAGAAAATCTCTGGCAAACCTGAAAAGAGAAATTGACATCTCTACAATAGTTGTTGAAGACTTCAACACACCACTCACATCATTAGATAGAACAACTAGACAGAAGATAGACAAGGAAACAGAGAACTTGAACAATATGATAAATGATTTAGGCTTAAGATACACATACAAAATATTGCACCCAAACTCAGTGGGGTATACATTCTTCTCAAGTGCCCATGGACCTTTTACCAGGATAGACCACATGTTAGGTCACAATGCAGCTCTCAATAAATATAAAAGATTGAAATTGTACAAAGTGCTTTCTCAGATCATAATGTAATAAAATCAGAAATCAATGATAGACAGGAAAGAGGTAATTTTGCAAATGTGAGGAGACTAAACAGCACACTCCTAAATAATCAGTAGGTCAAAGAAGATATTGCAAGTGAAATAAGTAAATATATTGAGACAAATGAAAATAAGAACACAACTTATCAAAACTTTTGGGCTACACCAAAGGCAGTTTTGAGAAGGAAATTTATAGCACCTATATTAAAAACTAAAAGCTGAAATCAAAGATCTACCTGAAAAACCAGAGAAACTAGTAAAAGTATAGGAAACCATTCCCAAAGCAAGCAGAAGT
>JAQZBX010038923.1:8805-23325 GCA_029593785.1 Cabassous unicinctus
ATTAATAGCCATTCTAATAGGTGTGAAATGATATCTCATTGTAGTTTTGATTTGCATTTCTGTAATCATTAGTGATGTTGAGCATTTCTTCACGTGTTTTTTTTTTTTTTTTGCCATTTGCATTTCTTCTTTGGACAAATGTCTCTTCAAGTATTTTGCCCATTTTTTAATTGAGTCATTTGTCATTTTATTGTTGAACTGTAACATCTCTTTATATATCCTGGATATTAAACCTTTATCAGATATGTGATTTCCAAATATTTTCTCCCATTGAACACACCACCTACTACAAGGTCTTGAAGATGTTTCCTTACATTTTCTTCTAGTAGTTTTATGGTCTTGGATTTTATATATAGGTTTTTGATCCATTTTGTGTTGATTCTTGTATATTGAGTGAGATAGGGGTCCTCTTTCATTCTTTTGGTTATAGATATCCAGTTGTCCCAGCACCATTTGTTGAAGAGACTGTTTTGTCCCATTAACATTAACTTGGCAGGTTTGTCAAAAACCAATTGACTGTATAGGAGAGGCTTTATTTCTGGATTCTCAATTTTATTACACTGATCAATGTCTCTGTCTTTATGCAAGTACCATGCTGTTTTGACCACTGCAGCTTTGTAATATATTTCAGTGTCAGGCAATGAAATTCCTCCCACGTCACTCTTCTTTTTCAGAATGGTTTTGGCTATTTGAGTGCACTTAACCTTCCAAATGAATTTGGTAATTGTCTTTTTTAATTCTGTATTGTAAGCTGTTGAGATTTTGATTGATATTGCATTGAATCTATAAATCAGTTTGGGTAAGATTGACATCATCACAATATTTATTCTTCCAATCCATGAACACAAAGTGTCTTTCTATTTGTTGAGGTCTTTTAAAATTTCTTTTAGCATTGTTTTATAGTTCTCTGAATATAGGCCCTGTATTTCTTTGGTTAAATTAATTCCTAGGTATTTGAGTCTTTGTTGCTATTGAAAATGGAATTTTTCCCCTAATTTCTTTCTCAGTTTGTTCAATACTAGCATAGAAAAACATTACTGATTTTTGCGTGTTGATCTTGTATCCTGCCACTTTGCTGAACTCATTTATTTGCTCAAGTAGCTTTGTTGTGGATACATCAGGATTTTCTAAGTACAGGATCATGTCATCGGCAAACAGTGAGAGTTTTACTTCTTTTTTTCCTATTTGGATGACTTTAATTTTTTTTTTCTTGTCTAATTGCCCTAGCTAGAATTTTTAGTACAATATTGAATAACAATGGTGACAGTGGGCATCCTTGTCTTGTTTCCAATCTTAGAAGGAAAGCTTTCAAGCTTTCCCTGTTGAATATAATGTTTGTTGTGGGTTTTTCATACATGCCTTTTATCAGTTTGAGGAATTTTCCTTCTATTTCTATCATTTGAAGTGTTTTTATCAAAAAAAAAGGTACTGGATTTTGTCAAATGCCTTTTCTGCATCAATTGATCCTGTGGTTTTTTCCTTCAATTTGTTAATGTGATGTATTACATTGACTGATTTTCTTATGTTGAACCAATCTTGCATACCAGGAATAAATCCCACTTGGTCGTGATATAGAAGTCTTTTGATATGCTGTTGGATTCAATATGCAAGTATTTTGTTGAGAATTTTTGCATCTATATTCATTAGAGAGATTGGTTTGTAATTTTCTTTTCTTGTAGTATCTTTAACTGGCTTTGGTATTAGGGTGATGTTGTTTTCATAAAATGTGTTGAGTAATTTTCCCTCCTCTTCAATTTTTTGGAAGAGTTTAAATGGGATTGGTGGTTAATTCTTTTCAAAATGCTTGGTAGAATTCACCTGTGAAGCCATCTGGTTCTGAACTTCTCTTTGCAGGGAGATTTTTGATGATGGAGTCAATCTCCTTAAATGTGATTGGTTTGTTAAGTTCTTTGTATTTCTTGTAGTGTCAGTGTAGGTTGGTGCATTTCCAGGAATTTGTCCATTTCATCTAGGTTGTCTAGTTTGTTGGCATACAGTTTCTCATAATATCCTCTTATGATTCTTTTTATTTCTGTGGGGTCAGTTGTAACTTCCCCTCTTTCATTTCTGATTGTATTTATTTGCATCTTCTCTCTTTTTTTCTTTGTTAGTCTAGCTAGGGGGCTGTCAATTTTATTGATCGTCTCAAAGAACCAGCTTTTGGTTTTGTTGATTTTCTTTATTGTTTTTTTTTCCTCAATTTCATTTATTTCTGCTCTAATATTTATTATTTCTTTCCCTCTGCTTGCTTTGGGATTGGTTTGTTGTTCTTTTTCTAGTTTTTCTAATTGTTCATTTAAATCTTTGAGTCTAGCTCTTTCTTCTTTTTTAATACAGACAGGGCTGTAATTTCCCCCTCAAGACTGCCTTCACTGTATCCCATAAATTTTGATAAGTTATGTTCTCATTTTCATTGTCTCATTATATTTACTGAATTCACTTGAAATTTATTCTTTGACCCACTGATTATTTAGGAGTGTGTTGTTCAGCCTCCACACATTTGCGAATTTACTTTTTTCCTAGTATTGATTTCCTATTATTGATTTTTTCCTATTATTAATTTCCTGTTATTGATTTCCAGTTTCATTCCATTGTGATCTGAGAAAGGTGCTTTTGTATAATTTCAGTCTTTTTATATTTATTGAGAGCTGCATTGTGCTCTAACATGTGGTCCATCCTGAAGAATGATCCATGGCACTTGAGAAGAATGTATAACCTGCTGAGTTTGGATGCAGTGTTCTGTATATGTCTGTTAGGTCTAACTTGTTTATCATATTGGTCAAGTTCTCTGTTTCCTGTTGATCTTCTGTCTAGCTGTTCTATCTAATGGTGTGAGTGGGGTTTTGAAGTATCCAACAATTATTGTAGAGATGTCTATTTCTCCCTTCAGTTTTGCCAGTTTGCCTCATGTATTTTGGTACCCTGGTTAGATGCATATATATTTATGACTGTTATTTCTTCTTGGTGGATTATCCCTTTTATTAATATATAATGGCCTTCTGTATCTAATAACTTTTTTGAATTTAAAGTCTGTTTTGTCCGATATTAGTATAGCTACCCCTGCTTTTTTCTGGTTACTATTTGCGTGGAGTATCTTTTTCCAGCCTTTCACTTTCAGCCAGTTTGTATCCCTGGGTCTAAGATGAGTTTCTTATAAGCAGCATATGGATGGTTGATGTTTTTTTATCCATTCTGTCAGCCTGTATCTTTTGATTGGGGAGTTTAACCCATTCACATTCAATGATATTACTGTAAATGCACTATTTACTTCCTCCATTTTTTTTCTGTGGTTTTCATGTATCATATCTTATTTTTGTCTGTCTTTTTACTCTTTGGGTATGCTTTTTGCTGTTCTTTGTTCTGTACTCTCCTCCAAGCTTGTCTGTCTTGTTTTTTCTTTCAGGTTCTAAGGCTTCCTTTAATATTTCCTTCAAAGTTAGACTCTTTTTTGCAAACTCTCTTAGATTGTTTGTAAATATTTTATATTCATCTCCATATTTGAAGGATGGTTTTGCTGGATAAAGAATTCTCGGCTGGCAGGCTTTCTCTTTCACTATCCTAATTGTATCATACCACTGTCTTCTCGCCTCCATGGTTTCTAAAGAGAAATTTGTGCTGAGTCTTTCTAGAAGTCCCTTGTACGTGATGGTTTGCTCCTCCCTTGCTGTTCTGAGAATTTTCTCTTTATCTTTGACATTTGACATTCTGAGTAGTATGTGTCTTGGAGTAGGTCTGTTCAGATTTATTCTGATTGGGGTATGGTGTTCTTCTTGGACATGTAAGTTCATTTCTTTTGTGAATTTTTTCACCTATTATTTCCTCAAATACTCTTTCTGCCCCTTTTCCCTTTTCTTCTCCTTCTGGAACTCCCATGACACATATGTCATTGTATTTCATTTTGTCATCCAACTCTCTGAGCCCCTGCTCAATTTTTTTTCCATTCTTTTCTTTTTGTGTTCTTTTCTCTCTTCAATTTTAGCTGTTCTGTCTTCAATATCACTTATTCTTTTTTCTATCATTTTGAGTCTGCTGTTGTATGCCTCAAATGTGTGTGTGGGTGTGTGTGGGTGTGTGTGGGTGTTTAATGTGTTTTTGATCTCACCTATTGTGTCTTTCATTCCCATGAGCTCTGTTACTTTTCTCTTCAGGATTATAAACTCTTCTTTGTGCTGGTTTCATTTGTAACATAAGTTGGACTTACCGGAAACTGGTTGCTGGAAGTTGAAGACTATATGTGTATAAATATCCTCTTTTAAAATAAAATAGTATTCTGCTTGGAAAAATCTGTATGTTCTCATATGTGTCTAAAAACATTGTGTTATCGCATGATAATGGTAACAATAACATTGCCCCATAAATTATATATATAAACTTTACTTAATTGTCATAATAATAAAAAAAATCCAATAACAAAACATTCCTCCCTTTTATAAACCTAGCTAGGTAATAGAACGTATTGAATAGCTCTTCATTTAGTGCAGATTCTCAATCGTAACAGACCCAATATTCTTTTTAAAATAAATATTGTATAGCATCTCCTTAATCTGAAAATAATAAGCAAATGCATACAATAAAACCATCAATATAATGTCCTAATTATAATTTAAAGAAATAAAAGGAAATTAAATCATATTGAATATTAAGTATTGCAGTATGTTAATGTTAGAAGATGATATGTTCAGATGCTTATACTTATTTATAGTGAATTTTGCACTCAAGAGAACTAGAAAGCTCATAAAATATTCTGCACAATGAAGATAGGAAATTGAAAGATCTGTTGTACAAATGGACACTGGAATTAAAAAAACTGGTGTTAGAATAAGTTTTAATAGATTTTATTTATTAGATTTTGATTTCACAATAGAGGGAAGATAACTTTAGCCAAAGTAGAAACATGAGAAGACAGATTATATCCTGTCATATTGAGAAAATGAAGTGGACCTTATTTTGTTGTAATATTAAAATTATTGTCTTGGTTATGACATAGGGTGGGATAGTAATGAAATAGAATAGAACATATGACTCTTATTTTGAAATTCTACCACATGCCAAGTTCAGTCTAGTACTTTAGAATTCTTACCCGGATGTCTGGTGGAACATTCAAAAGTCATATGGAATATGAGAAATTTCTTTGTTGTTTGAGACTGTCCCACAAATTGTATCATCCCTATCTCCTCTCTCACCCTGGAAAAAATGGTAGTAGTGCTCCCAATAATGGTGGCAACCAAAATGTTTCCATAATTTCTTAAATGTCTACCTAGGGTGTAGTATTGCTGCCATTAAGAACCCTTGATTTGGTGGAAATTGCCATATCTTACAGAAAAAATAAAACTGGTTGTCTCTGGAAGAATTGCAAAAGCAAATTTGTATATTGAGTGGGTTCTTGTACAGTAGATCAAAAATTAAATTTTGGCAATAGTACTTCTCTGTGTATCATACCATGAGCTGAATTCTTTTTTAAAAAAATCTTTTTTTAATTTATTTTAATTTTTTATTTTTTATTTTTAAAAGATATTTAGATTACATAAATGTTACATAAAAAATATAGGGATTCTCATATGCCCTGCTTCCCACATTGCCCACATTTACCCCCATTAACAACATCTTTCATTAGTGTGGTGCATTCATTGCAATTGATGAACAGATTCTGCCACTAAGCATGGATTATAGTTTACACTCTCTCCAACCCAATTCTGTAGGTTATGGCAAGATATATAATGGCCTATATCTGTCGTTGCAGTGTCCTTCCGGACAATTCTGAAGTCCTGAAAAAGCCCCCGTACTACACCTGTTTTCCCTCTCCCTGATCTCAGAACCTCCATCGGCCATTTCATCCACATCAATGATGTAAGTTCTTCCATTGCTAGAATCATAATAAGTCTGTAGTAGAATACCAGTAAGTCTACTCTAGTCCATAGTTCATTCCCCAATCCTGACAATTCTGGGATGGTGATGCCTACTCCACCTTTAATTGAGAGGGGATTTCAGTTCCATACAGCCTATGGATAAGACTCTCTTGCTTGCAGTTGTAGGCTATCTTGGTTCCTTGGTTTGGTGGTTGTCCATCCTCACCTCCTTGATAGTTGTCCTGGGTGAGTCCAATGAACTGGAAAGTAGGTATTCCAACTCCGTTGAGGTTCAGGGCCCAGCTGGCAAATGGACAGTCAAATATTTAAGTCTCTTGGACGTACACCTACCAACTCAAGCACCAACTATAGGTTCAAATAGAAGGGACTGAAGAGCCATTTGTAGGGAAACCACAGCTGAGTTCAATTCTGTCACACTGGGGAGCACAAACCCCAAAGTAGGGCCCGCTGGCACCAATCCTGAGCTATCTGCCCTGACCATAGTGCCTGGGTGTCTCCAGAGCCCTCAGGAGCCCCGCTCCTTGGGGTAGTGTCTAATTTGGTAGTCTATAAGATACTACTGAGACGTGCATAAGCGTAACTTCTGGAACGACCTCCTGACTCATTTGAAGTCTCTTAGCCATATAAACTCATTTGTCTTTACCTTTTCCCCCTTTTGGTCACATTAGCCATATTTTCTTTAGGTTTATGTATGCCATATATTGTTTTTATTTCTCTTATCTTTTTAGTTGTTCTTACCCTCTCCTCCAACTCTCTCTCTCCTGTTTTTCTCCTTTCAACCTCCAGAACTCCATTTAGTGTTTCTTGAGGAGCAGAGTTTTATTGACATACTCTCTTAATTTCTGTTTATCTGTGAATGTTTTGAACTCTCCCTCGTTTTGTGTGTGTGTGTGTGGTGTGTGTGTGGTTTTTTGTTTGTTTGTTTGTTTGTTTGTTTTTTGACTTAGTTTATCACCAGCATTCTAAAAACCAGACCTAGGGAGAAAAACTAGGTCTGGGGACACATGCATGGTTTCTAATGTAGCAAATGTTTAGCCTACCCTGATTATCACAAAATCAGGACAGCAAGAATATTTGCACTCTCCCTCATTTTTGAATGCTAGTTTTGCTGGATAAAGAATTCTTGTCTGGAAGTTTTTTCTTTTAGACCTTGACTATGTCGTACCACTGCCTTCTTGCCTCCATGGTTTCAGATGAGAAATCGGCACTTAATCTTATCAAGCTTCCCTTGTATATGATGGTTCTCTTTTCTCTTGCTGCCTTCAGTATTCTCTCTTTGTCTTGAGCATTGGACAATTTGACAAGTATATGTGTAGAAGTAGGCTTGTTAGGATTTATACTGTTTGGGATGCACTGTGCTTCCTGGACATGTACATTCATGTCCTTCTATAGGATTGGGAAGTTTTCAGCCATTATTTCCTCCAAAACACATTCTATCCCCTTTCCCCTTCTCTTCCCCTTCTGGGATGCCTATAATGCATATGTTTGTACGTTTTGTGCTGTTATTCAAATCCCTACATCCCTGCTGGTTGCAGTGTCTGCTGGTTGTGGCACCTGCTGGTTGTGGCATGGCGTTTGTTTGTTGTGTTGTCTGCTCATCTTCTTTAGGAGGCACCAGGAGCTGAACCTGGGACCTCCCATGTGGGAGGCAGGCACCCAACAGCTTGAGCCACATCCGCTCCCCAACATCTGTTTTTTACAGATGAAACAACTAATATCCAAGTATTAGTTCACATAGCTAGTAAGTGGCAGTTTGGATACAAACTCAGGCAGTCTGGCTTTAGGACCTACATCTAGGAAATCATTCTTAAGGAATGAATTCATTTCGGAGGCAGCAGAAACAAGAAAAAATAGCATTTAATGAATATAGTAAACCAGAGTATATATTGTTGTTGTCATAGAATGCCAAGGGTGAGAGTATGGTAATATCACATGCTTCAGAAAAATTTAGAAAAGGCTGTTTGATTTGGTGATTAGGAGATCCTGGGAAATCATCATTCAGCAATATTACAAAGCCCAAGATAATTTGCCAAACCCTATCTATGTTTTCTTGAGAATTTCTAGAATTTTTCAAAATTCTATTTATTTGTCCATTACCTATTCTGAACTTTGATATACTCTATCAGATTTTATTTTGAGCATTAGCAATGATGGTAATCCCATTTTTAAAAATAAATCCTGATTTCATCCTCAAATAAAATCTATCAGAAATAAGCAATTTGAATTTCGATTTGTTTGAGGCAAGAGAATTTCTTGAAAATACCAAAAACTATGATTAAAATAGTTCTTAAAGAAAATACAAATATTGCAGAAAAGTTTAATGAAAAAATTTAATATGAATTGTACTATGTAGTCAAGAAAAAGCAACTCATCATTCTTGGGTGTGATAATGAAGAGAGAAATATTCATGTGGGTGTTAGATGATTAATTAGTTGATGTGTGTAAAATGCTTGAAGAAAAAAATTATGGCTTAAATTCTAAATATTATTATTTTTTCCCAGAATTCTGTCAGGCTTCTTGGCTGCCTTCCATGTGCCCATCTTTCTGCATCTGTTGCCAGGACTTCGTTCCGTAGCAGCCCTTCTTTTGCCTTCATTTGAAATCTGTTCCAGACTTTTCCTGTCATATCTTTCTCCACATGCCATTACTTGGTTATCTAATTAATTTTTATAGATCTTATACAACTATCTTTTTCTCTTTCTATATATAAATAACATACACACTCAAACACATTTCCTCACCTTTATTGGCTTAGGTAAAAAATTTTTGCCTATATAATTGTTCCCAAGAATCAATTGCCGTAAATGGTTTGGTCCCTCAAATTTTGATATTCTTTATTTTTAATCTTTAACTAAAATTTAGTGAGCTTTTTGTTGTTGTTAATTCTTCAGTGTTCATTTCTTTCTGTTGTTTCAAATCCTTTTCCTTGTCCATTTAAGTAGGAGCCTCATCTTGAAAACTTGCCACAAGAACATATGTCCCTACTTTTAGTAGAAATATTTATAACTTTAATAGATTTTCCATGTTATAAATTACATGTCTTTGAGAGTTTTTTGTTTGTTTCATTGTTTGTTTTAGAAAAACCAAGTCAATTTTTTTATTACTTTAAAATTAGTGAGCTTAAATTTTGTCTTTAAAAAAGTAAATATGAATTTTAGAGGTAATTGTAATAGCTATAAGAAAATACAAACATCAAGATGTAACATATATAGCTCTTTAAACATGAACATTAATTATCCTTGTTGATTAATCATTGCCAAAATGAAATCACTATATTTTCTTGATAGGTTATTTTGATATTTATTACATACACGCACATGCACAGACATACATATGATGACTCACTACTGTACTTTATAGGTCTAAGACTTAAGCATGCATTTTTTAAAAGGGCTTATCTATGAACTGAAAGATTATTTAAGCCAAAAGGACACATTAGAGATTGATGTTATCATGATCTATTCATTCTCCTGTGAACTCATAAAACAAGAAATACTTGAGGCTATGATTATCTTGTAACCACTGTTTCAATTGTTATTGGTACAATAAAATGTATTCAGCTGGAAAGAATATGTTTCTTCTTGAAAGAGGGTGAAACTGACATTATGCCTTAGTTTGTAGTTACCCTCAATTTAGCCATATATGATTTTCTTTTGCTTTCAAAAATTTGTAGTGTTACCATTATCTAATCTATATTTCTTCTTTTGCCCCCATTGTCAAATGCTACTTTTTGCTCATTTTCTAAATCTCTACCATTAGTGAACTTGGATAATAAAGATTAATTTCTGTGTTGTCATTCATGATGTGAATTTATGATTTATGTTAGTCTTGAAAACAATGTAAATGCATAGGAAATATGTTTGTAAGTAGGAATTATAGAATGTAAAATTCCTAGTTCCATTTCTTATCTTCCTAGCTTTCTTATTGATTTGCATTCCCATTTCTGATACTATGGGCCATTATATATATTTTAAGTCCTTGAGTCTAGAGGACTTATGGTTTCAGTCTCAGATTCAGCACTGATTTTTCTTTTTAAAGATTTATTTCATTTATTTATTTCTCTCCCCCGCCTTGTTGTTTGCACTCCTTGTCTACTCTCTGTGTCTGTTTGTTGTGTGCACATCTTTTTTTTAGGAGGCACCAGGAACTGAACCAGGACCTCCCATGTGGGAGGGAGGCACTCAATCACTTGAGCCACCTCTGCTCCCTGCTTGTTGTGTCTCTCAGTGTGTTTCCTCATTGGGTCTCTTTGTTGTCTCATCTTGTTGCATCAGCTTGTCACTCCATCCCGTCATGTCAGCTCACTGTCTTGCTCATCTTCTTTAGGAGGCACCGGGAACCAAACCTAGGACTTCCCATGTGGTAGGCAGGCGCCCAAGTGCTTGAGCCACATCTGCTTCCTTATTTATTTTATTTTATTTTTTTAAGTAATTTTAGGTGGTTCTGAAATCCTAAGTTGGGATCTCACAATCCAGTAATAACTGCTTGAAACTGAAAATGTATATTTCATCTGTTCTTTCTATACCCAGCAGTTCTTATCTAACCTTTTGATCATGTTTATTCTTTTTTTTTTGTCTCCTGAATTAACTAGTTATATCAGTTATAATGACATAGTCAGTAAATCATGGAGCTTCCAGGAACTATGAAAGATATTTGCTTATTATAGTGAAGCAAATGGATATGCTAATTGTCAAGGCAGGTGGTTGGGTGGAGGCATTTAGGTGAATCTGTGAATCAAGACTCTTGGTTGCAAGCAACAGATACTGACTCTAGCTATCTCAAGGTGAAAAGGATTTTACTGAAGTAAATTGGGTAGCTCTCAGATAAGCAAGCGCAATGGAATACCAGACTCAGAAAATGGGCAGTGACAAACAACCAGGGTCATGCCACAGAACAGTCTAGGTTGGGAATTTGATAAGATTGCACTGGATTCTCAATCTTGTTGCTGTTATTGGATTCTCAGCACCGTTGCCACCACTAGGCTCTCATTCCCTCATGGATAACTTTAAAAGTGTCCCTGAGTCATGGCATCACTCCTTCACAATTCAAAGTCTCAGGTGGAAACATCTGATTACCTGAGTCTAAGTTACTTGCTGCCAGGAAATAAGAGCAAAAGAGATCATCTGGATCCTGTGGCTTACATATGAGGAGATGGGATACTGCTTCCTACCAAGGAAGCCTACACTGGGGCATATATATATATATATATATATAATCAAATTTCTACTGTAATGAGAAGTCAAGAACCTATAATCTTTCTTGGATGTTATTTCAATATCTTATTTTGATCTGCTACTTTTATGTAACATTAATTTATGTTAATTTACTTTTTTGTTGTTGTTAATTTACTTTTTAAGTGATTTTATTTTCTTCTTTAGTCCTTTGAAAACGTGGAGAATTACTGGTTAGCATCTGCCTTATGAAAACTCTTTATATTCTGGAAGATAATAATGTAGCCAACACTCTTAAGAATTGAAATGAGCACAAGATCAAAATGAAAACTACTTAAAACCTCTAATTTAATATTATGCATTCATTTTGGGAAAGGTTCCTATAGTGACTTTAATTTTTTACTCTTCTCTTTCTTTCTCCCTCTCTTCCTCCTTACTTCTTGCAACCCTCCCTATGTCCAGCCCTCCTTTCTTTTGTCATGTATTTATCAATTACTTTTATGTTCAGTCATGGATGACTAAAAAGAAAATAAGACAATTATTCCATTCACCCTAATCCACCCCTGAAGCAGCTCATAGTCCAGTATAAAAGAGTAGACAAATATATATCCAAACTAATTGCATGTGATTGCTATATTTGGGATGAAAAAATGCAATAAAAATATGAAGTGTGGTTTATATAGGACATAGAGGATAAAGTGATTAAGAAACCTAATCTCCTTGCTTTCACTCTTGTTCTTTGAGAATCAGTAGTCCAAGTGATGCTTTTTTTTTTAAAAGAGAAATTTTAAAATATAGAAAAATACATAGTACAGGTAACACCCATATTTCCATCCCCCTGAATTAATATTTTTGTCTTATTTCCCTTTTTAAAAAAAGAAATAAAACATCATATATAACTGAAGTTCCATTTAACAACCACCCATAGTTCCTCTCTCAACCTCTTTTCAACAAGAATAAACACAGTAATTTATTTTTCTAGTTTACTATTTATACTTTCTAATTTACTACTTTTATTTTTACAAACATATATATTTTTATATGATACATATCTTTGTTGTATGTGTGCATGACACCTGTGTGCATGGCCATTTTTAAATTTATGTGTAGAAGGTAAAGAAGGAATTGCAATAGAGAAAACAGCAGAGAGAAAAACAGACACCCAAAATGGCAAGATTCAGAGAAGTCAGGGTGTAAGATATATGGGAGATAGAAGTGACTAAAGACAAACAGGGACCAGATTAGAAGGGCCTTTTGCTCCAGAGTAAGAGGTTGGGCTTCAACCTGTAGGTAACAGGAAATCATTAGGGTTTTTAAAATAGTAGAGTAGGAGAGTGACATGCTCAGATTTGGTTTGTTAAGAAGATATATCAGAAGGCAAAGTGGAGGTTGACCAAAATGGGGAGAGACTGGTAGAGAGACCTGATAGAAATGCTTATGTAATAATTGAAGCTTTTGACGATTTATGATAACAGCTTAACTAAAGTGATCACTGTTAGGAGAAAGGAGGTTTGAAAAGAATTGAGGGTAAATTCAAAGGACTTGTTTTAATTTGCTAAAGGCTGCCAATACAAAATTACCAGAAATGTATTGGCTTCTATAATGGGGATTTATTAGGATAAAAACTTACAGTCCTGAGGTGATGAAAATGTCCAATTCAAGGTATCTCAGAGATGTTGTTTCACCAAAAGTTGGCTACTGGCAGATCCTGGAGTCCTGCCAATGTAGCAAGGCAAAATGATGGCTTTACATATAGGTCCCTGCCTTTTCTTCCTCAAGCTCAGCTGTGAGTAATCAAGCACATGGCATGGCTCTTCAGCTTGTGAGCTGCTCCATGCACCTAGCCTCTCATGGGCCTATTTCCATGCCTCTGTGTTCAGCTGATCCAACCTCTAGCCTCTCTCTCAGCCTTTTGGAGTTTCTCTTGGCCTCTCTCTCAGCTGTAGCTGATCCTGGAGTCCTCTTTGACATGGCAGGATAAAAATGGCGTCAGTCTTTCTCTCTCTGTTTCTGCTTTCATTTCTCCATTTACATAATACTCCAGAAGAGGTCAAAGACTTAACCCTAGTGTAGTCCAATCAGAGCCCTAAAGCCATCTAATCAAAAGGTGAACTAATCAAAAGGTCCCTTAACTGAATCTAATGCAGGGGTTCTTAACAAGGGGTCTGTGAGCTAGAATTGAAATTAAAAAAAAACATTTTTGTGGGGACGTGTTGGTGTGGGTGTGATGTATTTATTAAATAATACACAGTATAGTGTGGACTTAGTAAGGGGTCCATGGTTTTCACCTGACAGGCAAAGGGGTCCATGGAATAAAAAGGGTTAAGAACCCCTGACCTAATGCAATCAACAGGTCCCACACAGGAATGGATTACTTTAAGAACATGATCTTTTCTGGGATTCACAAACAAACTTCAAGCTGTTACAGGACTGGATAAGTGGATATTAGTGGAAAGTCATTTTGTGTTTTGAAAACTTCATGGAAAAAAGATTCTCCAGATATGTTTCTCATCTTAGCTGTCTGAATCTGTGAAAGCTTCTGATTTAAAATTGGTGTTTATAAAAGTTTGAGGGTTTTCCTACTTTTGTTCTATAATGTATATTATTTACAAAATTATTTTAGAAATTAAAGGCAAGTGTGATAGGGCAGAATACTATAAAACCATTAAAATTTTGATGTGGTCTGTATATTTGAAAAGCCGTACACCAAAATCACTGGCTGGTGGGATCATAGGAGATGATTTCTATTTTATTTGCAGATTTCTTTAGTCATTTTCCTTAATAGTTAACATTAGTTTAAAATTGATAGAAAGATAATGAAATAAAGGATGTTGGTTCAAGCCTCATGCAAAGAGCACTGGACCTAAGGCCAGCTGACCTGGGTTTGATTCTAGCTCTGTGTGACTTGTAGCATGATATTAGATAAGTGGCCTTACTTTTTTGAGCATATGTTTTCTCATCTGCATGGTAGAGACAACATTACCCCTCACATTAAACACCAGAGAATGTATGTGAAAAGGTTTGCCAAATGTTCTTAAATAGATTATTTTTTACATAACTGGAAAGTGGGTGAGAGAAATTTTCCTGGTTGCAGGCAATTCTGACTTCTTTTTAATCTCACTTTTCAGTAATGTTAAGGATGAACAGGGAAGCAGATGTGGCTCAAGTGATTGGGCTCCTGTCTATCATATAGGAGGTCCAGGGTTCGATTCCCAGGGCCTCCTGGTGAAAGGCAAGCTGGCCCACACAGAGTGCTGGCCTGCACAGAGTGCTTGCCCTCATGGAGAGCTGGCGCAGCAAGATGACGCAATGAAAAGAGACACAGAAGAGAGACAATAAGAGACACAGCAGACCAGGAAGCTGAGGTGGTGCAATAGATTGAGCGCCTCTCTCCACTCTGGAAAGTCACAGGATCAGTTCCCGGTGCCGCCTAAAGAGAAGACAAGCAGACACAGAGCAGACAGCGAGTGCAAAAACAATGA
>JAQZBX010038924.1:0-23231 GCA_029593785.1 Cabassous unicinctus
TTTTTTTTTGTAACAAGCATGTAAAACTCCTATAACCAGCAAAACATAAATTTATAGTATTTAAACCCAATCCACTCCCATGAAAGGACCCACAATTAGTCATTTACACTTCAGTGTGGTTTTATTTCATTGCTTTGTTCCTTCCAAAGACTTTTTCCTTCAAGCTCCACTTCTCATTGTGAAATAAAACGCTCTATTTCTAACCAAGTCTTCCGAAAAAGTAAGAGAAGAGAGGGAGAAATGCTGTGAGACAAATTGTTATGGTGAAAAAAGTATGGGATTTTTTCAATCAGAAAGATTTGGTTTGAGTTCCAGGTCTGCCCCTTTTCAGGAGGACGATTTTCCCCAAGCTGATTGAGCTCTCTGAGATCCAATTTCTTCCTTTAAACAGGAATTGCTAATGAGAGGAATACATAGGTGTAGAAAAGAGGAATAGATATAGTGTGTTGAAGATAAAATGGGCTATTTCAGTCAGCTTAATCATGAGGAAAGAGGCGAGTAAGAAACTACTAAGGTTTGCTTGGTTTCTAGTGAGTCCTTCCGTGTGCTCTTTGAAGATGAGCTTCGCTGTACGGTGTTACACTTAAACGACTAGGCGTAAAGGTGGCTGGCTTTGGTCAGGGAATACAAAACTGAAATGCCTACGGGTGCCTGGTTACCTAAACAGTGACCTAGACTAGAACTCAGATGTGCTGGTCTTTTTTAATATTGCTGTCTTTTAGGAGATTTTGAAAAATAGTGTTGCCTGGGATCCATTGCAAATCAATGAAGGTGAGAAGGTTAGATTCAGGTATCCATCGTTTTTTTAAAAAAAACTTTTCAGGTGACTCTAATATGTACACACTTTTGAGAACCACTGGGCTAAGCTTGTCTTCTCTCCTATTTTCCTAGGAGCATGGGACCTCATTCTAGCTTTCATTTTCCCATGATTTACAGGGAACGGTTGCAGGAAGAAACTTCTCAACTGGCAGATAAATTGCAAGGCAACTCAGTTTAAACTTTTATATAAAGGAGGCAGTAGGGAGTGGTGAGGACTAGGGTAAACAGGAGAGCATACACCTTATATAGAGGGATATCTGCTATTAATTCAGTTCCTGCTTATCATTGCCAATGGGAATGCTGGTCCAATGTTGCCAAATCTTCATCTTTTTTAAATGAGAAACTGAAACTCCAGATTTTGTGTAAAATCTGATTTTTAAATGTTGGCTCAATATTCTATAACACTGTAGAGGCCAAACAAACTGTGTCTTTGGGCCCATACACAGACTTATAGTTTAAAATACGGCATAAAGATCTATTATAGGATCATTGAAGGGGCTGGAAGAATGAGTTATTTCAATGAAATACACCAGTTGTGAAGCTGAGTCTGTCTTCAGGGTGTTGAGGAGGTGGCTCTTGCCTTTGCATAAGGGAGACAACACTGGCAATGATGTTGGCAGCATTTAGTTCTTAAACAAGCCTTCTCACCAGGTTTGGGCTCGAGCCCACAGACCCAAGCCAATTCCTGCAGGGGCCAATGGTAATTCCTAACACCCTGGAGTGAACATATGTAAAATGCATATCTCAGCACCCGGGCATAGAAGACATGCAATAAATGTCCGTTTTCCCTTTCCATCTCCCTCTCTTCCTTTCTCCCCTGGCTTTGAAATTTAAACATGTGACATACCACCTTCTCCTCCAGGAAAGCCTTGGCCAATTCAATTGACTAGTGTGTTGCAGGCATCATTTTTGAGCATTTAAAGGAATGATTTAAACATTTATTAAGCATCTTCTTCCTCACCCAGAAATCACTAAGTGATCTAAGCTCTAAGGCAAAAGTGCAAAATAGATAAAAGAAGGGCAATTTGGCAATATCTATACAAATGTAAAATACACATCCCCTTTCACATGAGAATTTCATCTAGGAATTTTTCCTATAGATATTCTCATACATTTAGTAGGAGACAGATGGATTTGGAATGCTTGGTGCAGCCTTTTTTTTATTATTGCAAAAATTGAAAGCAACCTAAAATAGTTATCAAAAGGCAGTAATATTTATACAATAGAATTATCTGCAGCAGTGTTTCTCAACCATGGGCAATTTTGCACTTCAGGGGACACGTGGCAATGTCTAGAAGCATTTCAGTTATCACAACTGGGGAGGTGCTACTGGCATCTAGTGGGTAGAGGTCAGGGAATTTGCTCAATATCCTCACAATGCACAGGACAGCTCCATAACAGAGAATTATCTTGCCCAAAATGTTAATAGTGCTAAGACTGAGAAACCCTGTCTCTATAGGTACTAAAGAGAATGGGGGACCACGTGCTAACATGAAATGATCATGAAGACACATTGTTAGAAGTAAGGTGTTATCTATTCCTATTTGTGTAATTGAAAAGTACAGGTACATGCGTAGTATATACGCATACTAGTATACTATGTATGCATAGCTGCTTATATATTCAGGAATATTTCTGGAGAAAATATTTTTAAATTTCCTAATAATGACTGCTTCTGGGGAGGGGAGTAGGGCACTGGAGATCTGTCATATGGCTAAGAATTACCTTTTATTTCATACTCTTTTACTGCTTGAATTTTTCTTCAAGTCAATATATTCCATTTTCAGCAAAACATTTAGATTTTGTGATTGTTTTTATCCAGTAAAATGGGTAAAGTTAAAATGTGACAGTAACCTATATGTCTCCTTTTCCTATACCCTCCCTTTCCTCCAAGAAGGCATCTTCCAACTTAGAATTTCAGTAATTTTCTCTAATAACAGAGGTCTCCCAGGAAAAGCTCAACTAACAGTTAATTTTACTATAATAAAAATGCGATGGAAATGTAAACTCTGCTAGGAATATTTATACATTAAACCTTGTTTTTGAAATTCTGTTACATAATAGATTGTGTAAGGTGTAGTGCGTTTTAAGTATGGAGGATTCTAGAGTCAGGAAGACTTTTTTTTTAAGTTGCTGAAGTGATGGCACATATGAAAGAATCTCCTGTTTGCTCCTGGTTGAGTTTTTGAGCAATTTCCATTTGGGACTGGACCTCTTTACCTCCATGATCAGTGAGGTCATGAAACTTGGTAATAGTTAAGGTCAGCAATGTGCATTACCGGTGCCAAGGAAGCATGGGAAAATTTGGTTTATTTTTTGTGATTCTGTTCTCTTTCCAAAAGTTTCCAACCAGGCTTAAAAATAAGAGCTTAACCTCTAATTTCCAAGAATCAATCATGACATTGCTCAGGTCATTGATAGCCATTCTATATGACAAAAAAGACTGAAAAATTTGAGTCCTCTACTAATTAAAAAAGAAACACCCCAATAAATAAGTAAAGCTTCCTGGAGTCTTCAATTTCTACTAACAAACAAACAACCAATCTGAGACTGGTGTATCAAATAGTTCTGTTGTTAAAAGAAAGCAAGCCCCAAAGAGGGGTGTAGGAGTTAGTATTGGAGATATTAAATAATATTGGCATACAATAAAGCTATATGATTCTATCAGCATTTACGATTTGCATATTTAGACTCTTACAAGGCAGTAAATACTTTTTTGATATGCCACTTCTTTACCATGTAAAGCAGTCTTTTATAGATTGGACTCTTGGTTAATATCAGCCCTTCCAATCAAGGATCCAATTGTATCCTGACTCCCTCCCTTGAATCAGTTTTCACTAGTTGTATATTAAATATACAGCCAATCCATATAGTTATGATCTCCATCTGGCCTTAGGAAGATTTCCTTTGGGTACTTTGAGCAGAGACAAAATAGGCAGTCGACTATCCTGAAGCAATTATAAAGCTGGGTTGTTCAATTTTGTATGGTGAGAATTCATTTGCCTTACTCCTAACCTAACATCACAGCATGTAAATGCAATAAAAACTATAGGCTCAGGCTCAAACCTGGCATTGCATATCAGAACATTGTATCTTATCAGAAACATTTCTCAGGTGAGATAAGTTGCATATAGCTATAGAAATGCCTAAGCCATAAATGTGAATGCCACAAAAATTCACATTAGCAAAAGGTCTACCATTTAGACAGTCAAAAAGCCTTCTAATACCCTCTCCAAAAATAAATTCACAGTTTTTGCAGATGAATCCCACAATTGAAATACTTTTCAGTAAGCCAAATACTATGAGTAATGTAGCTATAATTACTAGCCTCGTGTGGCCACTACAATAACCTCCTAATTGTTCTCCTTTAATAGAGAATAGCAAAACCCATCCAAAGTAGCCCATACACTTTTGCCAGTGGAATCTTTCTAAATGACAGTCTCTTCTGGTCACTCCCCAGTTTAAAACCATCACTGCCTCCCTGTGGTCCTCAGGATAAAGTCCTTGGAGAACATAGAGAACAAAACAAAACTTTTCATGATTTTGCTCCAGCCATTATTTTTAAGCTTCCCTCCCTGTCATTTCCCTCTTGCTCTTTATACTTAAGCAATAACTAAATAATTGCAGTTCCCCAGACAGTCCCTGTGTCAGGGCCTGGACTAGTGTGAGGAGAGTGAGACACTCTCAGGTACAAAATTTAAGGGGATGCTCCCGCCCCCCAAAAAAAGCCAACTCAGATAAATAAGATAATCACGATAATGTTTATCAACTTATAATTCCCCTCACTTTGAGTATCTGATCTGTATTTGCTGCCCTTACTGGTCTCACTTATCCTTTAAGAAATGCTCTTCTGTGAAGCTCTCTGATTTCCTCCTTTCTAGGGAGAACTGGAGGGTTCTTCTTATCAACTACCGTGATACCTCATACAGATTTCTATTTTTGCAGTTATCACCTCATCGGTACCTATGTGTTTGTATATGTATATAATTCTATGTCAGCTAGGGTTAGAAGACCGTGAACTCCTTTCACATGCCTCTTTCAATTCATCAAGCTTATTTCACCCAACATCTCTTGTAGGGACCATGGTAGGCAGAATTCTAAGACGGCCTGCACCCCCTGGTGTGATACCCATAATGAAATCACATTGTATGGCAAAGGTGATGGATGTCACCCCTTCAATTAAGTTATGTTATAAGGCAAGGGTGAAGGGATTTTGCAGATATAATTATGGCCCCAAACCTATTGACTTTACTCAAAAGAGTAGAGTATCCTGGAAGGCCCTGACTTAATCAGTTGAAAAGAGGGCTTAGGCATACCGTGAGAGCAGAGACTCTCTTGCTGATTTCAAAGGTACAAGCCACCCTGAGTTTAATAGCTGAAAGGAAATGAATTCTGCTAACAAACTGAGTGAGCGTGGAAGGGAAACCAAGCCTCATAGGAAACAGCAGCTTCAGCTCACACCTTGATTACAGATTCAGGGGACCTTGAACAGAGGCCAAGCTAATCTGTGGCAGACTCCTGACCCACAGAAACTGTTTGATGTTGCTAAACTTGTACATAATTTGTTATGCATAAATAGAAAACTAATACACTGACTATTATAGAAACCCCCTAAGTGAATTCCCTTTGTACATTTTCTCATTTAACCTTTGATGTGTTATATCCTATCTAGATTAACCTTTGTGAAGACCTATGATTGTATTAGTCTCTGCTCAGAGACCTCCTAAAGCTTATTTCCCATAGAATAAAGACTAAACTCCAAATTCAACTTTTCGGTAATCTTCTTCCAACCTGCCTTTTGAAAGCTACTTCCCACTAGTCTACAGAACATTCTACTCCAGCCAACCAACCATTTCCCTCTCCTGATAGATATAAGCAATTTTTGCCTCTGTAGTTCTGTTATATCTGCTAACTAAAGTGCTAATGGCCTCATATGTGATGACAAAATGCCACCTATTTTTTAGGTCTCAATCCAAAACCTTTACCTTCTTTTCTATTATCAAATATATATTTTCTGACCTTTAGAAGTAATATAGGGGCTTTCAGTTAAGTTGAACAAAATAATAGAATTTTTACTCCCATTTTCCCCTGAAAACAGCAAAGAACACAAAAAGAGAGTGATAAATGCCTTCTTAAATGAAAGCAGAAAATATCCATCCTGCCAATCCATAAACTATAAATAATTATTGTCAGATATTGCGAAATATGGCCAAATTGAGGCATGACATTGAGAACAGATAAACACTGTTATAGAACTTGGAAAGCTGGCAGACATCTCCATAGGTGGGTGGCTTATCCTGAGGGGTCAATTTATTGACTTCTTGCAAAGGATACAACGGCACTGTGAAAGTCTCACTGAGTTTGTTTTTTATTTTTTGGTTTTTTTAAGAAATACCGAGCCACAGAGGAGAAAGGGCTAAAAGAGGCCGAGCACACACAGACTAACTTTCCAGAAGCAGGCTGCTACTATGGCAAGGTGGATGAGAAACCAGAGTTGGCAATCATATCTGAATGTGCTGCTCTTGAGAGCTAGTGAAACATAAACAATAAACACTCTCAAAAAAAGAGTTGTGATATATGTTTTCACTGTAGAATTCACAGACCTTCCATTAAGTCCGAGTAGAAGGATATTCCTTCCTGAGGCAGAGTATTGGTGTCAACAGTCCTCAAGCTAAGTTGCCTGCTGTTTAGCTTCTTTCTCCAACCTCTCTTCCTACACTACTACTCTTTAGCAACTGCTGGCTCAGAGGATAGTCCCAATTTTTTTTTAAGTAATAATACCAAAGTGATTAATATTAGAACTACACAAAGATGTGGCAAGGAAAAAAAATAAAAAGAATCAGAGAAATTTAAAAACAGGCATAAAAACTAACCAGAATAATTATGACAAAATAACTTAAAATGAGGTACAAGCATTTTTTTTAAAAAAATCAAAGTAATTAAGAACTTAATGCCATCTGAAATGACTTTCAAGTACACATGCAAGCGATAAAAAAAAAATTGGAAAATAATAAGATGAAACAAGCTAACAGCATTCAGAAATAAACAAAAGAGAAAATTAAGGACCACTTCAGTTATTAAAATTACTTTAGAAGTAGTAAATACAAACATTAACACTATCAGAAGCAAAGTCAAGAACAAGGAGATAGGCTTCAGAAAAATTAAACAAAAGAAAATAGAAAAATCAAGATTTTAAAAGAGATTAGAGAGAAAATAGTGGGCCTGAGAGAGTCAAAAGAACTACAACATAATTTGTGGTACAAAATAGAAATTTAAAATCTAACAGGAAAAATATTTTAAAATGTGATCAAATAAAACTTTCCAAAAAGTAATAGAAGACCTATATCTAAAGAATGAAAAGGCATCAAGGATCAATAATAAAAAATAAACAATAAAGAGTAGAGGATAAACAAAATTTCTGGGTTTATCTAGGTGAACTATGCAATTTAAGTGTGAAAGAGGACAAACTCAGGCAGCTTCAGACTTTTGCATCACACTTTTTTTTTTAAGATAGAGTTTCTTTATTAATGACTCCAACTGCATTTCTTTAGAAACAGGAGTTTTGAACTCAAATACTTGCGAGAAAGCAAGGCAAGATTGCATTAATCCTGCAATTCATTACCAGGAACATATTGCAAAGCCAAACAGCTTGGAAAAGAAGGTGGAAGGGAGGAGGAAGGAGAGACGGAAGATAAAGAAAAAAGAATTAAGTTGATTAAGTGGAATTATTATTATTAATTCTTGAGAACTATGAAGTCCTTGTAAGCACAGCTCGTTTCTGAAGATTACTTTCCAAACGTTTGCAAATGGAACCAAAACGGAGAATCCCGTAAGAACCTGAAGAAGTAAAATGTTAAAAGCTGCGATTATCAGGTAGCAAGTTAGTGGGATGAAAACGTCTTCCTCGTGTTTTCCTTTCTTCTTTCTCAGCTTCCGGACGTGCACAGCTCAGCCCCTTCAGGAAGTCAGATGCTTTTGCCCACATCCGTGTGTGAATACAGGCCTTTGAGCACTTGATATGGCGGTGCAGGTATCGCTGCAGGTGTGGGTCGGGTTGATGGTGTTGTCTCGCACGCTGGCGTTGGTGTGTAGAGGGAACAGCACAAAGGCAATATGGCCAGGACTGTCTTCCACGATGGCATGTGTCTTTCGGCTCCAGAGGCGGTTCCCTGTGGCTGGAGAGGACCTGCGGGGTTTGGGGCTGGCTCTGCGGCCTTCTTTGAACTCCTGGATAAACACCTTTCCAGTGACCACATCGTCATCGTCTTTAAACACTGTACTGAAGACTACCGTGACTCTGTCCTTTTTGAGCTCAACATACATGGTCTCATCAACCTTATAATGGACAACCGCCCTGTTCTCTCCTCCCTTGCTCTCTTCTTGAAATCGGAAGTATTTCTCAAAGATGGGCAAAACAATTTCGTTTCAACATGCCAGACTGATGCACAATTGAATGCTTGGATGATCAAGGTCATAGAGTAAACAGACGTTGTATCCCGATTCTGGATTTACCAAGAAACTCCCGCACACCCTTTTTAATAACTCGTCAGCACCACGTGCCTGAAGTTCCTTGTAGAATTTCAAAGAAATATTGACCATCGCTTTTGTTTTGTCTCCACTGAGATTTGAAATATGATAGAGGACCTCATCAAAATCTACAAATGTTACTTCTGCTTCTGGCTGGTTTCTGGCAGCCACGATCTCGAACCTGAGCACAAGCATCTCCTGGATGATGCATTGTTCTCCACCAGCAGGATCTTGGGTAGCTGCCGGGGGCAGGTGATGGAGAAACGAGGGTGGGTGAGGGTGGGTAAGGGAGGAAAGAACAGAAGGAGAGGCTCTGCTGCCACCTGAAAAGGACGGCTGGGTGGGGTAGGAGGTCAGGGCTACAGGAGACTGACCAGGGTGGGAAGGGGGAGAGGGACCAGGGTGGGGAGGGGAAGTCCTCCTACGGAGCAGCAGCCGCCTCCTCACCAACAAGTCCCTGGCATCTCACTTTTTCACTTAACTAGCATAGTAAGCATTTATTGAAGTTATTCCATAATCTCCAGAAGCATAAAAATCATGTCTGGAAAATATTTCTTAAAGAAATATTTTGTGATATTTATTTAATCTATACACATTTAGTCAGCATTTAGGTTATTCCTAATTTTTCACCATTAAAAATAAGCTTGTAATACACATTTGTTTTGTAAAAAGATTATCCTTATTTGCTACATTTTTCTTAAGGTACATTCCCAGATTTAGAACTATATCAAAATATCTTTGCCATCCTTACAAATCTTCTTTACCCTTTCCCTTACTGCATAAAATAATGTTATTTTAAAATATTTTACTATATCTGTATAAGATATTTTATTAATAAGATACTATATGATATTTTAACACATTGGTCACTTTTAGCATACTTTCTATCCTTTGTAATAATATAAATATACCCATATCTCATAAGTAACTCATATCTACATGAATATATAAAGCGGGTAGCAATCAGTCCAATACTTAATTAGGCTGTTAGGACATGAGGCTAGTGGTAAAAAATCTGCTGTAGAAATCTGCCACTGCTCCAAGTGCTCCTGCTGGTGCATGAAGACTTTGCAAGAGTTTCTGAGTTCCCAACTTCCTTAGATGCTTTTTCCTAATTTTATTGTATTTTTTCTCTTTGAGAACACTTCTGAACTTCTGAGTTAAAGGCATTGTGCAGTTACCTTTTTAAATTTCCACCTTCTCTATCAAAAATCTGTTTGTTGCTACTTTAGGAAAGAAAGGCATAGCTCTCACCAATCCAGAATCAACCTATAGTGGAATTTCATGGGTGTATAAACCTCTATGATACCAAACAAAGGGACAAATATTGGTGGAAAGCCTGAAAAACTGAATGACTCTAATGACTGGGTGACAAAATTTTTGAATATCATGTGGCATCCAATTCTTTGTTTTCAGTGAAATTGGGGAGGAACTAATCAAGTTATTGGCTGATAGATTAAACAAAATTTATGATGCTAGATGACTGAATGTTGGTGTATATCTCTGAAGAAGATCAAAGAATTGAGTGGCATTGCTCTTTCTAGATCCATCCACTTAGTTACATGAACATGATATCTCAGAGTTCACATCTGTAAAAACCAAAGCCAGGAACTGAACTCATGAGTAACTGCCTGATTCTAGCAATAAGCAACATTCATCCATAGATATATGAGTCAATGAAAGAAAAGAAGAGAGATCTATCACATGTAGAGATTCATTTCCAATAAAAAATGACTTCTGTGCTTAATTTTATTAATCAAAATTTGAAATACAATATGATGTTTTGATCAATGGTATACTTATGACAATTACAATCACTCAGTATGGAAGATATTTTAAAACTTAGGTTACAGAAAATATTTTAAAAATTAAATCTCAATTAATATACATGATTTATTGTAGAGAAGTATGTTAAGATGATCAATAAAATCCTCCCAAGCATAAAACAAGTGAAATTAGGATAAAATTTTTTGCAGAGCAAAAAGAATGGTGTTACATTTAAAGCTGTTAATGTATTTTAAATGGATGGTGGTGAGTATTTAATCATTATGATATTTATATTCTATTGGAAAATTTTAAAGAGTGAACTAACAGTTTTAATTTAAAATGTCAATATTTGCACTATGCAGGAAATGACATCTTTGAAATATTTAAATATGCAATGAAAAATTTCAGCTGTCACCTTAAAATTGTGCATGTGTGTGTATAGTTTCATTAAATTATTTTATGCATACTAAATAAAAGCATTTCCAGAATACTCCACAAGCTACAATTATTAAAACTTATGCTTTATTGTAACTATTATTACTAAGTGGTATGCACAATAGACAGGCTCACTTCACCCGTGAGTCTTGCTCCATGGCTGCGACAAACTCCATGACTGAGCCTTAACCCAAACCTACCCAACTCAAGGATCCAAAACCATTCTTTTTTTTTTTTTTTTTCCGCCCTCTCCCCATTGTTGTTTTGTGCTCACTGTCTGCTCTCTGTGTGTTCCACTGTGTCTGCTTGTCTTCTCTTTAGGCAGCACCAGGAACTGATTCTGGGAACTTCCAGAGTGAGAGAGAGGTGCTAAATCTCTTGCGTCACCTCAGCTCCCTGGTCTGCTGCATCTCTCATTGCCTCTTCTCTGTGTCTCTTTTTATTGCGTCATCTTGCTGTGCCAGCTTTCCATGCGGGCCAGCACTCCGCATGGGCCAGCTCTCCACTTGGGCTAGGTCGCCACATGGGCCAGCTTGCCTTTCACCAGGAGGCCCTGGGAATTGAACCCTAGACCTCCTATATGGTAGATGGGAGCCCAATCACTTGAGTCATATCCGTTTCCCTCAAAACCATTCTTGACCTCTGCTAAAATGTCTCATTTGAATGGCACATATCTAACAAAATTGACTAATAAATGGTTAAAATTTTCAGTTGACTCTGTAAGTTTGCTCCTTTAATACAAAAACTATCCAAGTAAGTTCAAAATGGACTCAAGTCCTCAGCCATGAAGCAACTTTTCTGAGTCTACACACTGAACCCCTTTTGCATTTTGCTACTTACAGCCATGGCGATGACATATGGCACTATGGCTGATGATGGATCCTAGTGACTCTCAGCCTCACAGACCATTCCTCTTCCAAGAAGGAACAGTTAGGCTCTTACTGTCTTCTTTAATTTAATCTTTCACACATCTAGCATGTTTGTTCCATGGTGAGATATCCCAGATGTGATTTTTTAAATCTCACTTCAAAATTCCCCGCCAAAAACTCCTGGTTTTCTATGTTGTGGAATATTTAGATTTTGATCCTAGGGAATTTTTATTTATTCTAGCATCAAAGAATAGATTGGATAGAAATGACATTGGTTTGAAAATATGCATTTAAAATGTAATATGGAAGACTGGTATAAGCCTAATGTATTAGTTTGCCACAGGGCTGCCAATGCAAAGTACCAGGAATGGGTTGGCTTTTATAATGGGAATGTGATTAGGGGGAAATCTTATATTTCTGAGGCTGTGAAATGTCCAAATCAAGGCATCAGCAGAGATGTTTTTTTACCAAGGCAGTTATCAGTTCCTGGCTTCCTGCCACATGATAAGGCAAGATGGAAGCCTATCTCTGCTGAGGTCCCTGCCTTCTCCTCAAGGCTTATCTTCTTCAGGAACTCAGCTGTGGGCAATCAAGCATAGGGCTCATCTCTTCAGCCTTGAGCTGCTCGATAGGTCCAGCCTCTTGGGGGCTTCATGTCTCAGCTTCAGCTGCTAGCCATCCTTGAATCCTCTCTCTTACACGGCTGGGTCAGAAGGGCAGAGCTTCCTTTTCTGTGTGTCTTCTTTCTCTCTCTGTCTCCGTATATATAAGGCTCCAGTAAGTGGGTGTAGACCTAACGTGAATCACACCTCACTGACATAGTCCAATCAAAAGTGATCTAATCAAGTGATCTAATCAAGTTCCCTTAACCAAATCTAATGTAATCAAAGGGTCTCACACCCACAGGAATGGATTAGTTCAAAAACATAATCATTTTTTGGGAGTCACCAAATTTAAACTGCCACACCCAAGAATAAGAGGCTGTATGTTTTAATAAAACTCTGTTAAAAGTCTCCTTAATAAATTAAATATATTGGGACTATAAAGTTCTTATTTTTTTTCTATAAAGAGGGGGAAAAAATATTTCCTTTACATAACTAGAAATGTATCAAAGTTGTCTCACAATTGAATAAAAGTTTCAAACAGGGTATAATTTCCTAGATCCTTGGATGCCCTACAAACATGCCAGTTTGGAAGAAAATTATCTGCAGCACAACACACCACATTTTGATTACTCTGCCTCGTTTCTACCTTGCCAAAATATAATCATCTAAAAAAAGTTCTTAAAACCAGGTAATCTGGTTTAAAATTATACTGTTTTTAATACTGAATTTAAAAGATGCTTAAAAAATAATGCTACTGATTTCCCCTAAACACACACATTTGAACTATCTCTCTTTGCAACATGAAACAGGCACTCATACATTCATAAAGCTCTGTACACATAAACATATCCGGCAGTGTTCAAGGTATTGGAGACTCAAGATGAATAAAAAAACTGTCCCTGCCTGCAAACAACTCACAGTCTGTAAAGGACGTAAACTTATAAACTGCAAATTTATAATTGTAAATTGTAAAAAGTAAATTTATAAATTGTAGTATATTAAGTATTTTGGTAGAAGTAATAATAATTTCTTACTATTGATATTGCTGCTTCTATGCAACATCTTGCCAAGCATGTGACATATTATTTCTCCTCTCCCAACAGTGCCTCAAAGTATATCTTATTATCTACTGAAACTGAAGTTGAGAAAAAAATGTAGTCAATTTTACATGAGTATATGATTATGCATTAAGAGATATTAAGTATATATAAAATGCACGGTGTAGTTCCTGGTACTGGTACATGTTAAGTGTGTAATAAATGGCAGACACTAATATTTTCTCTTGTAACACAATTTTAAGCCAATAAATCATGAGTCATGAGAGTAAGAGGGGATTGTGAGGAAAGGCGTTCCAGAAAAGGTGATGATATGGATTAAGAAATAAAATACTCTCCTCCTGATTCCATGAAAACATATAATGCAGGCTGTCTTCCTGCTGTTTTCTTTGCACTTTTTCAATCACCTGAGCAGGATTTTCCAATTTTACTCATTTTCTAACCCTGAAATTCTCTGGGGCTTAGTCCCCATCTCTCTTTTTTCCTTTCTTACACTCAGTAAGTGATTTCATCCATTCCCATGGATTTAAATGCTATTTTTTATGTAGAGGACCCTCGAATTCATTAAGTATAACATCCCCTCTAAGCTCCAGATCTGTATGCCAAAACACACACTTGTTTTCTCCATTTGGATATCTCACAGTCATCCCAAACTTGACTGCTCAAACCTCAAGTCTTATTTCCTCTTAAAACCTGGCTTTCCCCTCCCATGGCCATGAAGAACTCTGTAATTTATCAGTTACTGATGCCAGAAAAATGGAATTAAACCATTATTGCTTCTTTTACTTGACCCAACTTCAAATCTACTAAAGATTCTTATTGCTTCTACCTCCAAAAATTTATTTTGAAACAATCTCATTTCTACCATCAGCACCTGGACCACATTGTACTTCCTTTCTTCACTCCTCCCCATGCCACCCAATCCTAGATCTATGCTCACACTATAACCCAATAATCTTTTTAACTCATAATTCTGATCATATTATTCTCCAGCTTAAATCCTCCAGTGGCTTCCTATGCTACTCAAAATAAAGCCAAACAGTTTTTCGTGACCTGAATCTGAATGATATGGCTCCTGCCTACCTCTTCAACCTCCTCTTGTGTTGTCATTATTATGCTCCAGAATCATTGGCCTCCTTTCAGTTCCTCCCACTTACTAAGTTTTTCCTTCCTCAGGATGTTCTCACATGCTACTACCTCTGCCTGGAAATACCTCAACCAGGCTTTGCATGGCTGACTTCTTTCTTCTTTGGTCTAAACTTTAAACACCATCCTCTCAGAAGTAGCTTTCCTGATTGTCTTAACTAAGAAGGGCCCTTCCTTACATTCTTGTTTTATGTCGCATGCAATTCCCTCCTATCTCTCCACTCAGTTTGCAAATATACATTTCATTGCTTGTTTATTTCCTGTCTCCTCCACTAAAGTGTAATATCCATAAGGGTTGGTATTGTCTATCTTATTCATCAGAGTATATGTAGAGCCTATCAGAATGCTTAGCACATAGTTGAGACAGTCTAATTCAATAACTGAAGGATGAATAGTATGTGGATATTAAAACATTTAGGAAGCCAGAAAACAAAACTGTGTCTTGTTTACCTTTTGTAAAATACAGATAAGAATGACTGTTTTGGGTGTTAATAATTGGGTGGGTTGTGGGAAAAATATACCACATGTACGATATGGGCTGGAGTTAATTCATAGTAACAAGTATTCCACAACAGTGCAAGGTGTTGGTGGTGGGGTAATGTATGGGAACTCTGTATGATGATATGCATGTTTTCTTTGTAAGTTCTCAACTTTTACTATACATTTATTGTTTATGCATGTGCATGCATGTTTGATATACTTCCATAAAATTTTATTTAAATAATATAACAGAGAGAGATGGATATTTTAAAAAGTCATAGGGACAGAAAATAAGAAAATATTTAAGCAAAGTCAAAGTCTAGGAAGGCCAATGTCTAACTAAAAGACATTCCAGAAAAAAAGAGCAAGAAAAATAGGGAAGAGGATATTACCACATAGATAATGAAATAATATTTTCCAGAATCCTTTCAAATTGAAAGGGTCTAGCAGGGCAATGGACATCAGTGGCTGCTAATATCACTAAAAAATAAACATCCAGAAACTATTTACCTATCTATGAAGTAATCTGACTACACACAAAAAATCACATCTGAATCTAATCAAGCCTCTATATCGAACTCCAATTCACAGAAGATGCAAGAAACAAAGGAGCTAGTTAAATGAGGGTGCAAGCAGTAAGATCAAAACTGTGGGGACTTCTTTCCCAGGTTCTCAAAAAACTTGCAAAAGGACTAAGATGGGAGAAATTTAACAATTAAACAAGACTTAAGAGACATATAAATCAATTGCAATATTTGGACTTTATTTGAACCCTCATTGGAACAAATTTTAAAAAACAAAAAATATGAGCAAGTCAGTAAGATGAAATGAAATTGGGATGCATATGACAATGAAATTGGGATGCATATGGGTGAATCTTGAGGATATTATGTTGAGTGAAATAAGCCAGACACAAAAGGACAAATATTGTATGATCTCACTAATATGAACTAAAATGATGAGTAAACCCACGGAAGTAAACTCTAGAGTATAGGTTATTAGGAAATAGAATGTGGGTTGAGAATGGGAACTGATGTGCAATGTATGTAGAATTATTAATAGTTTACTGTAAAAATGTGGAAATTAATAAAGTTGGTGGCAACACATTATAGTGAGTACAACTACCACTGCTGATTTATAAATGAGATTTGTGGGTGAAATGGGTAATCTGTGGACAAAAATTTTAATTGAAAGGAAACTGGAGAATAATATAGTGATTTCAGCAGTGGATGAAGATTGTGGTCAATAGTATAAATATAAGAATATTCTTTTACAAAGTGTTAAGAATATGGTCATATGCAGGAAAATTACAACTGATATAACTTATGGACAACAGTTAATTGTAATTTTGTAATATTTTTGCAGCAATGGCAAAGAGGATATTTTAGCAATTCTAAGAGACAACTATAGAGGGTTATAAGGGGGTGTAGCAGTTTGGTATTATTTATGAATTCCAAAAATAGATATTGGATTATATTTTTGAGCTGGTCTGTTTTCTCTGGGCATATTAGATTGGTTTGGATTCAGAAGTTTCACTTTTACTTGATTAAATAATGATTAAGGCTTTGATTGGGCCACATTAGTAGGTTGTTGAGTTTTGGGTGGGGACTCACAGAGAAACTGCACTGCAGAGAAGGGAGGTTGGAGTTTTGAGCTGGAGCTCCAGGAAGTAAACACACAGGAGAAGAACACAGAGGAACAGAGATGGCCCCATAGACACAGCAGAGGCCCCAGGAAGAGAGATGAGCCTAATAACCTACAGCTGCAGCTGAGCCCAGGAAGAAATGAGCCCTGGGGAGAGAGACGAGCCTTATACCAGCCTATAGCTGAGATTGGAGGGAGCTGGGACCACAGCGCCTTAAGCAGAAGAAGCAGCAGACATCATCCGCCATCTTGCTCCAACATGTGGCAACAGACTTTGTTGATTATGGGAGTTTTCCTTTTGGATAATGAAAACATTCTATAATAGTCTGAGGTGATAACAGCACAACTCTGTGATGAAAATGAGAGCCACTGAGTGTACACTTTCAATGGATTGTACAAAACATGGGGCTTTATAACACAGGGAATCCAGTAGTGGAAGATGGACTGTGGTTAGCAGGAAAAATATTTGTTATAGTTCTCTTATGAACTATAATAAGTGTATAATACTAATACAGGGTATTAAAAATTGTGTGGGTTGGGGGAATACACAACAAATGTAAGATATGGGCTATAGTTAGTAATAATATTTTGATGATACACTTTCCTGATTTGTAATAAATGTTTCACAACAATGCAAGGTGTTGGTGTTGAGGTAATGTATGAAGCCCTGTATGATGATATGCATGTTTGTTTTATAAGTTCCCTACTTATACTAGATACTTATTGTTTATGTATATTCATGTATGAATTATATGCTACAATAAAATTTTATTTTAAAAAATGACTTTTTCCTAAGCTCATAGTGTTATACTAAGTCTCATAAGAAAAGACATTGGGGTAAAATTCTAGAAAGTTAAAGATATCAACTAATTGGCTTTTATTATTATTTAAATAATTGTTTGTATCACCTCATCATATCCTAGTTGATATAAATTCTGATTACTGATGATTTGATGCCACTAAATGTTGGTGTCTCTTTTGAAAACCATGTGTAAAATATTCTAGTACTCGTGCTACCACAGGAATTTCTGTTTTAATAAACAAACTGAGTCCGCATGGCTTCATGGAATAGAAAGATCAAAAAGTTTCATGCCCTAGTTCCTTCCTAATCCAGACTTAATGTGGAGCTTGAGGGAAACAGCTTAGCCTCTGTTAGCCTCAGTTCCTCCCCCATCTGTAAAATGGGGTCTGCCTCTGAGAAAGGGCTCTGAAAAATAACGAATTAATGACAACAATCACTAATTGTTGAGAATGAAGTTGGAAATGAGGTACCAGCTGCATGTTAAGTGCCATTAATTCTAATAAAGCACAAAGGTCACTAATTTACATTTTTCTCTTTCGAGACACTAGGCCAAATGGATTTGGAGCAATGTTGCAGAAGTCTCTATTAGTTCCCTGCATTGAGCTCAAAATATCCCTGGGGGCCTGGGGAGGAGAAATCAATCGTTCACAATAATAGGTGTCCTGCAAGGGTAATAATATATTTCAAACCTTCTTTTTCTGTAGCCCTTTGATAATTCAGAGGATGCTTGGCAGGCAGCAGTCAAGATAAAATTTGTCCTATTTTAGTGATTTTCCTTTTCAACGCCAAAGCTCAATATCAGCCTGACAGCAAACTAGAACTCATGATGCCTGTTAATCCGCTGGACCTAGTCACCCTCTAGTCTTGCTCTCAGGTAGCTTCCTTCTTTCTGATGCCCAATTCATCCCCTGGAAATGCTCCTTTAAACAACTCATTCACCTGCTTTATGCCCTCATGCCTGTGGTCTTCCAGAAATATTTAAAAAAAAGAAAAGACAGACAAAAGAAAAACAAAAAAATAATTCAGCTGACATTCAAAGCTCTCCTCCCCTTGGTTTGGCTTGTCTTTTGGTGCTCCCCTTCAGATCATCCATCTTTCAACCAAAATGATCTGAAAATCGTTTCCTCATGGCATACTCCAGGACATTGCTCATGCTGAGACTTTGGGGCAGTATTTTCAGCTAAATAAAACTCTTTCTTCCAAGCCCTCTGTTAATGGATTGAATCCCTCCAAGAAAACATGTTCAAGTCCTAAATCCTGGTCCTGTGAATGTGAACATATTTGTAAACAGGATCTTTGAAGATTTTATTAGTTAAGTTGAGGCCAAATTGGATTAGGGTAGTCCTTAATCCAATATGGTGGGTGTCCTTATAAGAGAGGAAATTTGGATGCAGTTAGTAAGATTGAGACAGAGACAGCTGTGTGATGGAAAAAGAGATTAAGTTATGCTTCAAGCCAAGAACCATCATAGATTGCAGACCACTTCCCAGAACCCTGCAGACTTCAGAGGAAGCACTTTGATTCAGACTGTTAGCTTCTAAAACATGAGACAATCGATCTCTGTTTAAGCCAACTAATTTGTGCTGCTTTGTTACAGCAGCCCTGGTAAACTAAGACATCCTCCATGAGGCCCTCACTTATTGCTTCCCTTTCCTCTAATCTTCTTTACTTAATCATTCGTGCAATATATGATTATTGAGCCCTTACTATGTGCCCAGCCTTGGGAAATGGAGAAAATAAACACATTTCTGAACCCATGGAGTTTAAAGACTTCTGAATAGAGATACTCAGCAAACAAATACACACAAAAAATTACATGTTCTAAGGTGATAAATACTATGAAATGCATTATGCACAGTGGCCTTATAGGTGCTCTCTGGACAGGTAAGAATTGAAACCTGAAAGAAATGAGAAGAAAAGCCGTGTGAATATGGGTGAGTGCGGAGTTGCAGAAGGAGGAAATGTTAAATAAAAGAGCCTGACTTGTTTGAAGAAAAGCTATGAAGCCTTGGTGGCTCCAGGTGAGTGAACCCTAGAGAAGTAATAGGAATGGAGGTAATGATGAGGGGATTGGAACATTTAGGGCTCAGGAGATTTTATTTTTTTTCTTTCTGAGGTGGGAAGCCATTGGTGAGATGTTTTGAGAAGAGGAGTAACATCTTTTGACTTTGTGTTTTAACAGACTCTCTGAGTTTTTCTTCTCCACTCTGCAAGGCTATGGTTGCCCGCTGGGGTCCCTCCTCCCTACACAGCATTCCAGAAAGTGCCTTCGTATAGAAAGCTAGTATAAGTGTAGGGCTCATCTCATTTCCTTCCCTCCTCCCAGGACTCACAGCGCAGCACTGCCTGTTTCCCAATGCCTCAAAACATTTTGTCTGGTTTCCTTGCTATTTACAGCAGGAGAGCAAGTCCAGTACCAATTAAGAGGAAGTCCTAAAGTGATTTGCTTTTGAAAATTATTCTTTTCATATTTTGAATACTTATAATTATTTTGTTCTGTTTTAAAGTGAAGAGGAGTTGTTTGGAAGGAAAATGTTCAAATTGCTCAGGCAATAAAAGAAATACGTTTCCAGGACAAGCCTATAAAAATCTTAAGACCAGGACTCATTTGTCTTTTCTCTCTATGTGAGGAGAGGGTACATCCCATCATTGATGTGATGTATAACTACCTGAGAAGAGTCTACCTTGGCCTTCCTTATTGAAATGGCACTCTTTCTGATGAGCACAGTGTCCTCTTTTCTTGTTTATATTGTGGTCTTCTTTGTCTTCATTGTGTTACTGTCCCCTCAATAGGGAATCATGCAATATTTTTCATTGGAAAGGGAGCACAGGCCACTAGATGATGGAAACACACCAAGTTATATGTTTAACACCACCGATTAACTCAAATAATCTCAGCATCAACTCATCTGCCAAACCCACCAGCCCACAAATCCTGCTCTTCCTATCCACATACATATATTCTAACTTTATGTCATTTGTTATCAGTTTACTTACCCCAATCTATATACTGTTCTTCCTTCAAAGCCCAATAAGTAGCTCACTTCCATCAAAGAGACTTGGTCACTTATGAGGATTTCCTGGCACATACATTTAGTATCTGTGATATGCATTTGGCTTTATTCACGCACTCTACTCTGAGTCATGTTAGATTTTCAGAAGAATTGACAAGTTTCCATTAAGCTTGTAGACTCCTAGGAGTGTTACATATTTTTGTACCCCTCACAGTTTAAAAGCTGGTAATTCTCAGTAAATATTTACTGAATTGATTAATAGCATCACATGTAATTCCATGGATGAATTGTTCATAATAAGAAAACAGGAAAATAAATAAAAGGAAGAAAGCATTTGTAAAATAAGAGGAAAAGACAAGAACTGACAATTTACAGAAGATATATGGATGTCCTTTAAACACACAGAAATATTTAGCTTTAGTAGTAATCAAAGAAAGGCAAATCAAAGTGGCAATGAGATATGTATTTTTTATTTTAAAAACTGGAAAATATATTTCGAGTAATAATATTCAATGCTGAATAAACTGTAGTGAGAAAGAAACATACTGTAACTACTAGAGAGAGTGTAAATTAGCACAACCTTTCTGAAAGTCAATTAACAGTATGTATGAAGAGCTTAAAACAATTCAGACTGCCTTATTCTATTCCTAGGAATCTATCCTATGGGAATAATCAGAGATTTGACAAAGAAATATGTGGGAAAGTATTTTCCTCATAGCATTATTAATAATACTTCATAAAAAAGCAAATAACCAATAAGGTAGAGGATAAATAATAGTACATATAATGAGATTTTTATGTAGTCATTAAAAATAATGTTTCAAAGAATATTTAATTGCATAAGATATAATATTTAGTGAAACGTAAGACTACCAATCTATATATTGAAATGCTAACAATCTTGTTAAAAGTCTAACCACACACATAGAGAAAGAAAAAAAGAAAAAAAAAGGAATAAAAATAGGTGGACTAAATACAAACAACAAATAATAAGATGATCATTTTAAATACAAATATATCAGTAATTGCATTGGATAGAAATGAATGGAATACCCCTTCTTTCTCTGAAACTTTCTGAAAGGGAATGTCTATTGTGGTTATCGTCTTCCATTCAATTCAATTGGTATTACTACTCTTTTTGTGATCAATCTTAAAATAAATTATAACTTTAATTTTTGACAAATTAGTAACATTTACTATCTCTCTGACAATGCAAATAATAACACTTTAACCCCACCTTTTGTGCTATTACTATGTTGTGCTTTAGTAGTGTGCTGGTAATATTTAGTAATCAGTTATTTGGGGGAAAATGTGCCCGTGTTTGTCTATCTATCTCTACATCTATCTATCTATGAGTTTATTGTATATTTTCCTGAGATAAAGGATGTGCACCACCCAGTGTACAAAGAATACTAAAATATAAATACTCTTTGGTGTAAATTCTATATAGTCAATTGATTCTCACAAAATGCTGACATTAATTTTTCTCTAATTCTTGTATCCTTAGTCAATCTATGGTTGCAATTGATGAACAAGTATAGTTCTGACATGAATGGGTTGCTATCTTGATTATATAACAAATATAAAGAAAAATGAAACAAAGATGTATGTAAGAGCTTGACACAAGTGACATGCACTTCTTTGCTAAATCAGGTATTGATCTTTATGATTAACAATTTCTTCATTGTTTTCTATACAATCAACACAAACAATAAATCAAACCCTGATTTGTAATACTTAACAATTCCCAAGGTGTAAATATTTCCACAATGGCCAACTCCCACCTGAAATGGGACATTGAGAATGTATGTTACATTTTTGTAATCGAAGTACCTTTTAAAAAATAAAAAAAGTGGGAAAAACTGAGACAATAAATTTGTATTGCTTAAGCCACCAAATTTATGGTAATTTTCAAAGCCAGCAATAGAAAACTAATAAAGTCTGAAAATGACTTTATTTGCCTTCATTTTTTGAAACTTTTAAAAAAATAATTTAAACTTAAAGGAGAGCTGTAAAAATAACACAAATGCCATACAAAGAACTCCAGCATCCCCATCCCCCCAAATACTCAGATCAACCAATTTTAATATTTTGCCACATTTGCCACATCATTCTATCTCTCCATCAATCTGTCAAACTATCAATATAGCAACCCATGTATCTATCTATAAATCTGTCTCTGTATCTATTTATTAATCATTTCCCATACTCTCTATTGTAGGTTCATGCTATTTGAACACTTAATACTGCCATGTACATTTCTTAAGAAGAACAGTTACTTATGTAACCACCTTAAGTGCAGTTATCAAGTTCAAGAAATTTAATATTGATATAAGCTTAAAGTCTACATTCCAATTTTTGTATAAGTCATAAAAATGACCTTTTGGGCCTTTTCTCCTCCATTATTACATCTTGTCCAGGGTCACATATTTCATTTAATTGTAATTGATCTTTAGTTGCCCATTCCTTTTATAATCTTGGGGAAAAATATGCAACATAAATTTCCCATCTCAACCACTTCCAAATTTTTATTCAGGGAGATTAGTCATATTTACATTGTTGAAGAACTGTCACCATCTTCCATTACTTAAAATTTACCATCTCCCAAAAAGGAACCCTAAAACAAATTTGCATTAACTGTCCATTCCTTCTGCCCCCTGCTCCTGGAAACCTGTACTCTAATTTCTGTCTCTATGACCTTGAATATTCTCCAATATTTTCTTCATAGTTACTATGGGGCTTAAATTTAACATCCTATGCGAATATTCTCGCTGACCTGATTTTGTGGCAATCAGGGTAGGCTAAACATGCACTATATTAGAAACCATGCATGTGTCCCCAGAACTAGTTTTTCTCCCTAGGTCTGGATTTTAGAATGCTGGTGATAAACTGAGCCTGATTTATTATATGACCACCCTGTATGGGAAAAGACTGCAACTTGGGGTACCTTTGGTAAACCTTAAGAGATATAGCAGGGGGACAGATGTAGCTTGGGTAGTTGGGCATCCATCTCTCATATGGAGGGACCTGTGTTTGATCCCCGGGACCTCCTGGTAAAAATTTTTTTA
>JAQZBX010038925.1:0-23224 GCA_029593785.1 Cabassous unicinctus
TGAATTTATGTTGAGCCCTCCTATATTAGACCATATATGATCTGAAATATTTTCTAAGAATACATTTTTAGAAATCTACCTATTATTTTGATTCCATGAAGTATTTGTTAAAGTATGTTAAAATGTATGTTTTTAAGAGCAACTTTATAGAAATCTCCATGTATATTCCATGTTGAGAGAATTTTATTATGAAAAACACTTTCTGAAGTTATTTATTCTGTAGAGAACTAATATAGCACTGTCTTAAAGAGTGCTGCTTTGGACTGCAAAATCCAGGGTTTAGAATTTAGATCTGCCAACTTTTTCACAGTATATTCCTAGTCACTGAAACTTGAATTCTAGTCTTCTCAACTATACAAGGAAAATAATTCTAAATCCATAGAGTTTCCTTAAAGATTAAATCAAATGATGAATAGAAATAATTTAATGCACTACTAATAAATATGATCAGGATCATGAGAATGCTTATATACTTTCAAAATTTTAAATTCACAATAGCTTTTGTTATGAAAATATTCACTGGAATTTTATAAATATTTTTGCCTAATCTTATTCATAAACATACAGCAGAATAGGAAAGAGAGAATTTTAATATTTGATTTTAGGGAAAGTAAAATATTGAGATATAATTAAGTTATAGAAGAATTACGTGAACATTGAAGGAAATTTGATAAATATTTTAGATTATTGAAGAAAATAGAAATATCCTAACCATTAAGACCATTAGATTATTGAAGAAAATAGAAATATCCTAACGATTTTTGAGAGTTTTGTTCATGGTCTTCTATATATATTGCATATATATAAAAATTTCTTCATTTTCTGTTTCTAATTTGCAGCTTTTGTTTTCCATTCATCAGTATAAACTTTGGTAATTTCTTTTTCATAAAAACTTTTGAGATGAATGTTTTCTGGGTTTATCAGTGAAATTATCTCATCTTACAATGCCTTAAGACTTGAAATTTTGTAAATTCATGTGGGTAAATAACTGCATGAAATTATGCTGCTTTTGTACCTACCTTCCTACCAGTAGAAAACCCTACCATTCTGTGATGCGTAAATAAGCTTCAGTATTTACTATTGTTATGTTTAATTTTAGTATGACTAAAAATTATTTCCTTTTTCTTGGTTTTTATAAGTTTATGTACTTTAAAAAGAGATAAATTTTTCAGTTAAATTTTTATTTCACCTGTTTTAAGAATTTTAATAGAGAAAATTTGCAAAGCTGAGAATTGATAATGAATCCAAATTTTGTGGCATCCCATAAATTTTAGTCAGGTAGCTGCTAATATTTTATTTTAAAAGTGCCTCGAAATAATATGGACTTGCAGTTTTAATTCTCAACTATTCAATGTACATTTAAGAAAATATGTTTTTTCACTCTTCTATATCTGATTATTTTATCTTAGACATAAGCAATGGTTATTAGATATATATCCCTTCATATGATTTGTATCCTTTTAAATATTTATCAAAGCATTCTTTGTAGAATATTTGTTCATTTGCTTAAATGATTTCAGAAATATTAAAATAAAGTTCAAACTCTCATTTAGGACTAAATTTTAATAAATTCTCACCAGTTAATCACTGTTAATTAGGTTATTCAAATAATTAAAATGTGCATTATTGCCCCTATATCCTGAATTTACCTAAAAGTTTAACTATCATATATAATATCCGTATAAATTACTATACTAACATTTCATTTTACTCTGAACTCTATGTTGTCTAGAGTCTATATTTATAAAAATTCTTCTTTGTTTTTCTTTTAATTAGTTGTCTTTGATAAGCATTTTAAAATAATATTCTTTTTAATTACTCTTACACATGCATTGTGTCTTTTCTTATATTTTTAAGCCCTTTGTATTTTCTGTTCTTTATTATAATCTGTGCTGGACTTGTTTTCTTTTATGTATCTTTTTTTAATTTTGAAAATGTATCCTGTTGGTTTGTGTTGTTAATGATGTTCAACAGATTCTCTAATTTTTCGGGTAGTAATAAGTTCAGAAATTGCTTATGTTTTAATTAAATACAGACTACCCTGTCCTTTAATAATATATTCTAAAGAGCATTTATGGTGTTATTAAATGAATATAATATAAATTTTGGGCAATGTGAAAATACTAAAATGTTTGCATTGTCCCTCTATTTTCCCTATTCATATCAGTGCATATCATATTTTATGTAAGATGTGGTCTGAAGTATTCTTAAGACAAAATCCTTTTGCTCATGGTGATATGTCAAAATTTTATATATAATAAAGTTTGAACTACTTAAAAAGTGACAAAGAAATTAAGACTGGAATAGAACATATATATGAATGATAGTTTTTGTTCACAATTAATTGATGTTATATAATGACAGTAAAAGTAGATTATATTTCCTGAGCACCTGAAAGCCAGACAATATTCAAAGGTATTTAGATATATAATTAATATAGTTTATCTTCACAGTATGACATTCAGGTAGATGCATATAATATCTAAAATTTAACTCAAGTAATGGAAAACTGTCTTCCTCCTTGTTCAGGCAGAAACTTAAGACTCAACCTGGCATTTTATCTGTGTCACAAATTCACATCGAATCTATTGATATATCCTATTGATTCTCTGGGAAGAATGTATTTAGAATGTAACTAGTTTTCAACATCTCTTCGGTTACCACCATGGCAAAAAAACCCATCATCTCGATTTTTAAATTATTGCAATATCCTTCTAGATTGGCTCCCTGATTTCTACTTTTTACCCCTTGAGTCTATTTCAATGTTGAGGCCACAGTGATACTGTTAAAAAGTAAGTTGTCTTATGTCACTTTTCTTCACAAAACCTACAAGAATTTCCATGACATTAAGGGCAAAAATCAGATATGTACAAGATCATACAGGCCTAACATGACCTTGCCCCTACTTATTTTTATGAACTCATCCATTATCATTGTGTTTATCGTGCTCATTTTGGAATGGCCACGCTGTCCTCCTCTCACTTTCTTATACAGATTAGTTCTGATGCTGCCTGGAATATTTGTATATATATTTTTCCTTCCTGAGCTTCCCTTTCCCCAGATAACTGTAAGGGTCTTTTGTCATTCTCTTCCTCTTAAGACCATTCCTTGCAACCTATTTAAAATCATACCTGCCCCATCCCTCATCAATGCTGCTTTTGTTTTCCATAGCAGTTATCCTCATCTAATATTCTGTGTATTTTTCTTATGTCTTTTATGTCTTTTCTGCTTTTCTCTACAATGACAGGTTTATGTGTGTAATATCTTTGCCAATTATGCTCAATGCTGTGTCCCAAGCACATAGAAGAATGTCTTAATGAGTGTATTTCAATGGCTGAATTTTACAGGTGATGAAACTGGGCCCACAAGGTTTTTACAGCTTCTTCATGGTCAGGCAACAGGTTAAAGAATAAGCTCAAATTAGAACCCAGACAGTCTGACATTAGAGCTGATATTCTTAATTACTGCTTTATCATATGACATTTTTTTTCTATAAAATCTACTTCTTTTATCAGAGTTGAAAAATGTAATACATTACTTTATTATTTTAAAAAGTATTAACAAATACAGGGGTTTTTGAGAGGGGTATGTTACTGGCAGACTTCACTAAAGCAGTTAATAGAAGACAGTGTGAAATTTTGGAGATAGCTGCTAAATGTTCTCAAACATAAATGTATAGTTCTATTTAGAGAAAGAAAGGACTCTTAAAGGAAAGAGGACTTTTAAAGGAAAGAGTGTTTTAGCAAGTGATACGATTAGGCTGGGGAGAGAGCCTGGATTGGTCAGATAGAGATATAAGAAAGGGCTTCACGGAGTGGCACAAACTTATACTACCTGTCTCTGATGAAATTTCCCATGTATCTGTACATGTTGTTTATCCTCTATTTTAGATATTTTAAGTTAGTAATTGTCAATACTCTTTAGTCAAAGACCATTAATAATACCTGTGGTTTAACAAGTTGGCTTTATTACTAAATGCATGAGGAAGAACACATGCCATGAAGAAATGTGCAGTTTCTAAGTACTGAGGGTGTTATAAAGAAGATATGATAAGATTTAAGCCCTAGTTAGATATTGAGGGGAAAAGTATAAGAAAGGAAATTCTCATACATTGGATGCTTTCAGAAAGCAGGAGAAATTCTATGATTAAGTGTAACAATAAATGTTACCTAATGTTAGGACAGACTAATGTAAGAATAAAGGTGTAGTTGGCAAAGTAATAGCAGTGCCTACTTTGGTTAGAGAAGAGGATGTTTGATATTTTAAGGGTTACATGGTGACCTTATCTGAGCATCTCCAAGTCATCCCCAATCTTTCTCATGATCTTTTGGTAGAGACCTTCACAGAAGAATTTGGGAATGAATGCAAACACCTTGATTCTAGGTTTTTCTTCTTTTTCCAACTGACACTGTAGGCCATGCTTGGCTTTAACAATTCTTTATAATTTAACTGATTTCTTATTAACTGTTTATTCCATGGCCAACTCTTTCTTCTACCCTCTGACAAAGTTGAAACAGTTTGTCACATCTCCTTACTTGGACTTTGCCCTTTTAAATTCCTGGTGGTCTCAGGAAAAGATATGACTTTTTAGATTATCTGGCTTTTTAAAAATTGTTATATTTAATACAATATTTTATTCAGAATTCTGTGTCCTAAGTAGAAGTGGAATATCTATATTCCCTTTTAAATTTTATCCAGTGTGGTTGCTTCAACTATCTCCTCTTTGTATCCCACCACACTTACCAGTATAATATTTTTTTCTGGGATTCTAGTTCTGTACCTTAAAAATGCAATGGGAGGAAAGGGATTCCAAGATGGTGGAGAAGGTCGCTGTGGATTCATTTTGCATGCCTTCCCTCATTGCCACTAGCAATTAGCCAGGAAATGTCTAGATCAACTGTTTTGAGGCTTTGGAGACCAGAATAATTCTGTACACCATCCCAGGGAAGAGTAAAAGAGAGACTGACAATCTGCAGTAAAGATTTGTGAGTAGGTCCTTCCACACTGCAGAAGCCGGTACCTATCTCCCACTTGCATGGCATTCTACCCAGGAGCCACTTACTGACTGGAAATTGAAGTCCCCTTTTTCAAAAACATGGGAAGGTGCATGGCTGGACAAAAACTATGGCCTATTTATTAGCAAATTCTGTTAGTTCTTTTCCAGTCCAGAGCACAGTTTGAGTTTAAACCTGCCCAAAACATGCTAATCAGCAGCCACTATTTTAACCCGAGCCCCGGGAAGAAAGTAAACTGGATTGATTTAGAGACACAATAATACCTTGGGGCTGTGGAGACAAGTTTTGCTGAAGGAAGCACTTCTCCAGGAAAAGTGGGGGATAAGGCTGAGCACAGACTGTGGTTATTGATTAGAGAATTCAGAATGCTAAATTTCATGTCGAAGAAGAGATAAAGTTTCAACCTTTCCAAGACAGAAAGCAGCCAGCTGATATTGTTTCAACCCTGGTTCTGGGAAGGGAGGAAGTGAGGTAGAGTTTGATCAGTTTCTCATGGCAGTGGGAAAGTTTCAACATGCACAGCATAGAAAAAAAATTAGCAGCCTCTATTCCAAACCTACCCCATGCAGGGGAAGAAGCAGAGCTGATTTGGAGACACTGCAATTTCTCAGTCTGTGGGGAACAGTTTCAACATGGCCAGGACAGGAAGCAATCAGCAGCCTCTGTTTCAACCTCACCCCTGGCAGAGGAGGAACTGACACAGTGCTTTCTTGGGGCAACAGGAAACAGCTTGTTATAGGGTGGCTCTTCCCCAAGAAAGAGAGAGGCAAGGGACAGCATAGGTTGTGGCAGTTGATTAAAGAATTCAGATCACAGGGTCTGGGACAAGTGTAACAGTTTCAACTCACTGTAGCCAAGGCAGGGTGTTTCAACCATGCCCCCAGCTGGGGAAGAGTCAGTTAAGAATTAAAGGCACAGTACGGAATGTGGTGATCAGCTGGCTGAAGAATGTCATCTGCTTGGCATGTCAGGAAATCCCAGACTCAGAGATCTGTCAAGAGAAGATTGGCAGACTTTTAGATCTCCCCAAAGCACTTTGGAAATGATATGCATCCCTTTGTGGGTCCCAGGTCCTGATTTGGCTGGGAAAAAATGACTTGGGAAGGCAGTCTCTGTAAGCACACTCCTACCAAAATTAGCCCTTCAGGTAAAAGCAACTAGAGATAAAGAAATGCATGTTAAAAATATAGAGAGGCAAATCCGAACAATATTAACAACAGCAACAAAGGACTGATCAAGGAAACTTTGCCCTAGGTATGAAATGATCGCACGGAAACTGCATTTTCAAAAATTGTACCTTAGATACAGGGCAAGAATTTGATGAATGAGAGCTGAAAAACATCTGATCAGTTAAATGGAAGCTATTCTAAAGATCTAAAATAATTGAACCAAATGTCAAAAAGGAGCTTTAGTGTAAAACCAATTGTAAGGGTTGAGACTCAGGCAGCAGCCTGTGAGGGTTAAACTGTGAGGGGTAAAACCTTGGCAGTGTTCTATGAGATCCTATGGAGGTATGCATTAGCTTTACCTCCGGGATGACCTCCCAAATCTCTTTGAAGTCTCTTAGCCACATGAACTCATTTGTCTTTACCTTTTCCCCCTTTTATTCAAGGTCTTTTTACAGTCATATTGCCAGTTGGCACATGGTGTTAATCCCGTGTTTCCAAGGAGACTCATCCCTGGGAGTCATGTCCCATGCTGGGGGTAAGGTAATGCATTCATATGCTGAGTTTGGCTTAGAGAGAGGCCACATTTGAGCAACAAGGAGGCTCTCAGGTGGCAACCCTTAGACACCCCATAACAGTAGGCTATGTTTCAATTACAAGAGCAAAGACTTGTAAGGCTAATCATCAATAATAAGAATCCATTAGTGGGCCAGCCTCCTTTGCCAGACACTGCCCCTGCACTTGGGGGATTGTTGCTGCTCCCTTGGAGAATATGGTAGAGCTCTCCTGGCTGGGAATTCAGTATTCCCTCATTTATTGAGTGATACTCCACCCACTGTGACCATGCACCACCCCTTGACATTTGGACAATTTTATATATCTTTCATGTATATTCAGATGAACTTCCTCCCATGAATCACCCATCTGAATCACCCCCCATGAATGATCCTCTGCAGCCCCCATTGTAACCCTTCTGTGATCTAAACCTTCCTTGAAGATGAAGCCCATATAATAACCAAATACAATTAGTAGGAAAATGAAATAATAATGATAAGCTTAAATTCAAGAGATAAAATACATGGCAACTCAGGAAAAAAAACTAAAAACAAAATATAATTAAAGGATTGGGACATTCAAAAAATGGGGAAAAAAAACAAAAAAATGTTTTTTAATTATTCTTTTTTTCCCTTTATCACTGCATTATTGGGTGTCCAGGCTGTACCGTGGTACCTACCCCCTCTCACAAACCAATGTCTCCCGAATTTTCTTTTAATTTTCAAAGAAGTTTTAGGTCACAATAAAGTCACACACAGAATACTAGAGACTCTCATATACCCAACCTCCTTCCCCTTTCCTCACCCCATATTAAAACCTTTTTGTATGTGGGTGGTATCATTGTTATAATTGTTATACAGATAGTGAAACAACTACTAAACATTGTCAATGGTTTCCAGTATAGTTTACAATATAGATAGTACAGTTTAATAATTTTTGATGATATTTATGATGTCCCGTGTCCATTACTGTAAGGTAATGAAAAACATTTCCCCTGACCACTAAATACCCTTTTGATCTTTTCTGTTCCTTCCTCTCCATCCCCCTAGGGCACATGACACCCTGCTGTCTTGACTCATTGGATGACAAGATTCATAGTTACATGCAAAAAGAGGTATTGACATGTTGATTATCCTCCCCTGTTAGGATCCACCCATTGCTCCTAAGAGACACCCACCTGTCTTTTTCTGGGTGAATCAGTCCTCCAAAAGGCGGGGTCCATCTCCTTCCCACTCATTGTGTGGGTCTCCACTCCCCGACACAATGCATAGTGATAGGATGAACACTGACACATTCCCCAGGAGCCTACACCAGACATGCCCCATCTTGAATGCCCCCCCCAATCTACACCCTTACTCAAGGGGCTCCTGAGGGCTCTGGAGACACCCAGGTCCTATATAAGGGGGGATGGCTCCAGAGATTGATACCTTATCAGTGGGCTATACTTTGGAATCTGTGTTCCTGTGAGTGACAGAGTTGGACTCAAATAAGTCCTCCCTGCACATATCAGTCCCTTCTTTTCAAATCTATATGTGGTGCTGGAGTTTCTAGGTGTACTTCCAGAGACTGGAACCTCTGGCTTGCCCATGTGCCAGCTGTGCCTGGAATCTTGGTGGTGTTGCAACTCCTACTCTACAGCTCAATGGACTCACCCAAGTCACCTGGTGAGGAGATGATGATGTACAATGGCCATCCCAGTGAATGGAGAGTCTGCAGCTGCAGTCAGGATAATCCCATCCATCATATCCATGGGATGTAAGGCCACTCTCACTTGGAGGTGGAGTCGACATCAGCATTCCAAACTCCTCAGGATTGGGGGAAGAGCTATGGACTAGAGTGGACTCACTAGTATTCTGTTGTAGACATATTGTGATTCAAGTAATGGAAGATATTATAACATTGAGGTTGAGACAGTGGCCACTGGACACTTTTGGAACAGGGAAGGGAAAAGCAGTTGTAATACAGGGGCTTTTTCGGGAATTGGGAATTATCCTGAGTGACATTACAATGACAGATATAAGCCATTTTACATCAGCATATAACATGCAGAACTGTGTGGGAGAGAGTGTGGTCTACAATGTGAACTATGGTCCATGCTTACTGGAAAAGCCCCAGGATGTGTATATCCATTGCAGGTGATGCCACACTAATGAAAGATGTTTTTGTGGGATGTTATGGGAGGTGTGGGAGGTGGGTAACATGGGAATCCTTGTAATTTTTGCGTAAAATTTATGTAATCTAAGCATCTTTTAAAATATATATTAAAAAAATAAAATAAAATGAAAAATAAAAACATTGGCAGTGGCCCAACAGCCCGAGCAGCAGTTCAACTGTTGAATCAGCTATTAGCTCACAGAGCCCTTTGTCTCAGCACACATGCTCCCAAAGCACAGCAGAAATGATTCTGAGAAGTTGCATTTTGTCTTCCTTCTGTGTAATATTTAAGTGAAAACAGTGGTGTATGAATAACCCTGAAAATAAAGAACAGCCATGCTTGCTTGCCTGTTTGTCTGGAGCAGACTGCGGCTGTGCCAATATGAACAAGCTTCCCCCTGCACCTAAGTGTTTTTTCTGCCTACCTCCCTTGTGGACTCTGGAGGTGGACCAGTGCACACGAATTAACATAGGCAAGAAGGAGAAGTAGGTCTCCTGATTAAACACATAAAGAAAATCAACCACCTAAACTACAGCCAGACTGAGAAACAGGAAGATATAGCCCAGGCAAAGGAACAAGTTAAACCTCCAGAAAAGATACAAGATTTGAAACAACTAATCAAAGATATTCAAACAAATCTCCTTAGTTAATTGAAGGAGGTGGTTAAAGAGATTAAGGATAATAAGAACACACTGGGTGAGCATAAAGAAGAATTTGAAAGCGTGCAAAGAAATAAACAGATGTTACAATTATAAAAGGCATGGGATGAAATTAAAAATACATTAGAGGCATAAAACAACAGCTTTGAAGGAACAGAAGAAATGATCAGTGAGCTAAAAGACATGGCATCTGAAAGAACAGACAGAACAACAGATAGAGAAAAGAATGGGGAAAAAAATTGATCAGAGTCTCAAGAAACTAAATGACAGCACAGAACAAACATGCATCATGAGTGTCCCAGGAGACAAGAAGGGTAAATGGGATGCAGAAAAGAAAGGGAAATGGGATGCAGAAACGCAGCCCCGGGAAGAGAGGAACCCAAGAAGCCTGAACCCTGGGCAAATGTCGGCAGCTGTCTTGCTCCAACACGTGACAATGGACTTTGGTGAGGAAAGAAAATAATGCTTTATGGCCTGGTAACTGTGGACTTCTACCCCCAAAAAATACCCTTTATAAAGACCAACCCATTTTTTGTATTTCACATTAACACCCCTTTGGCTGACTAATACAGAATTTGGTACCAAGGAGTTGGGAAGTGCTTTTGTAATTACCAAAATGTTGGAACGGTTTTATAAATGGGTAAGGGGTATTTTTTTGGAGGAATTGTGAAATGCTTGATGGAAACGGCCTAGATCACTTTGAAGAGAATGTTGATGGTAATATGGATGCTAAAGAGACTTTCTATGATGACTTAGAAGTAAATGATGAAACTACTATTGGAAACTGGAGGAAAGGCGATCCATGTTTTAAAGTTGCAGAGAACTTAAAAAGATTAACTGCTGGTATTATATGGAAGACAGAAATTGAAAATGGCGAACCAGAGTATTTAGCTGAAGAACTTTCCAAGGTAAACTTGGAGAATGTGGCTTGGCTTCTCCTTGCAGCTTATAGCAATATACTAAATGAGCGAAATATATTAAGGACTGAACTTTTGAGCACAAAGAAAACAGAAACTGATTCCGGGACTTCCAAGTTTCTGGAAATCAAATTCCCAGAAGAAAATGCCCTATTTGAAGACTTTGCTAAACTTAGAACCCGTAACTAAGAATTGAAGATGCAGTTATCTCGGAAAGACTTGTGGAAAGTCTTACTGTCTGATGGCTTGGACCCCTGCTTCCTGCATGCTAAACCAGCAAAGTTTTTGAGAGAGCTGTATGAACAAAACCACTGTCAGCTTGGACAAAAGAGGACATGGAAAGGAGAGATTGAAGGAGAATCAGCTTTAAGAAGAAAATTGTGGAAGCAGAGATCTGGACTTAAGACATCTCCTTGGGCCAAGAGAGGAGCCCCACCCATGTGTACAGAGAGGGTGAGTTTGTCCCTGCAGTTGAAGAGGGTGGATGTTCTTACCCGATGTTCTGAGAAAGTTTTGATGCCCCATGGTGCAGAGAGGGTGAGTTTTCCCCAGCAGTTGAAGAGGGTGGATGTCCCCACCCAATGTTCTGGGAGAGTTTTGCCACCCCAGGGTGCAGAGAGGGTGGAGCACATTCCTCAAAGATTAGGGTGGTTAAGGTCAGCACCCCATAGGTCTGAGAGGGGTGTACCTGTCCTCCACGGATTAGAGAAGGCCAGGTGGTCAACCCATTTTTCCAAGAGGGTTGAACCTGTATGCCAAAGGTTAGGGGGAATGTTGTCTTCACCTCACTGTACTAGGGGGGCTTAGACTCTAACCTAAAGATTGGATAAGGTGTGGCAATCACCCCAACACCCTTGGAGGGTGAGGTCTGGAGCTTGGTCGACACCCAGATGCTTGATGAGGGTGGAACCAAGAAAATGGCCATTGGGCAAGCCTGTGGAAAGGGTGGGTTCCCATGTAGCCCCAAGGAGAAGAAACCAACGTCTTAAGAATGACTCTCAGACTTTGAAATCCAATGGAGGATGCCCTGAAGGTTTACTGAACTGCAGAGGATCCATGACTCATGTTTAACATCCCAATTTCTCCTTATGATATTGAAAATGTTTATCCTTTGTCTTTCCATTTGTGTATTGGAAGAACTTAAATGGTTTTATAAGTTTCAGAGGTCCACAGCAGATGGGATTTTGCCTTAAGACAAAGCGTATTTCTTTAAATGATTATGATATGATTTTGTACTTGCATTGTTACTGATTTAAGGTTTTTTAAAAAAATATTGTAATGTATTTTTGGAATTCAGAGGGTGGAGTGTAACCGTTGGCCAACTTGATGTAATTATGAGTTCCAAAAATATAATTGGATCATGCTTGTAAACTGATCTGTTAATCTGGGCATGATTAGGTTGTGATTAGGGTGTTGAGCTCCACCCCTTTGGTGGGTGGGGAATCGAGTATAAAAGGCAAGGCAAAGAACAGAGTTGAAGCAGTCTTTTGAGAAGCAGCTTTGATGTTGGAAAGAAGGCCCCAGGAGAAGAGAAGCGAATTGTTCGCCTGATTGCCTACAGCTGACCTTGTGGAGGAAACAGGAGCTAAGCCCGGAGAGAAATGCAGCCCCGGGAAGAGAAGAACCCAAGAAGCCTGAACCCTGGGCAAATGTCGGCAGCTGTCTTGCTCCAACACGTGACAATGGACTTTGGTGAGGAAAGAAACTTATGCTTTATGGCCTGGTAACTGTGGACTTCTACCCCAAATAAATACCCTTTATAAAGACCAACCCATGTTTTGTATTTCACATTAGCACCCCTTTGGCTGACTAATACATATGCTGTCTACAAAAAAATGCAATTTAGACACAAGGATATGAATAGTCTGGAAATGAGAGGCTGGAAAAAGTTGTTCCATGCCAACAGTAGCAAAGAAAAAGCCAGGGTAGCTATATTAATATCATAAAAATAGAACTTAAATGTAAAACCATTATGAGAGAAATAAGGATATTTTATATTAATAAAAGTTTCAATCCACCAAGAAGAAATAGCAATGAAAAAATATTTATTCACATAATCAAGGTGTCCAAAAATATATGAGGCAAACACTGTCAAAACTGAAGGGAGAAATGGACAACTCTACAATCATAGATGGAGACTTCAGTATACAACTCACACCAATATACAGAACATTTATACAGAAGATCAATAAGGAAGTAGAGAAATTGAATAATGTGATAAATGAACTAAACCTCATATAAATATATAGAATAATGCACCACAAAATAGCAGGATATACTACTTTGTTCTCAATTGTTCATGCATCATTCTCCAAGAAGTCCAAATATTGAGTCACAAAAATGTCTCAAAAAATTGAAAAAGATTGGAATTATACAAAGAATTTTCTCATCTTAATGGAATTAAGGTAGAAATCAATAACACATGGAGGACCTGAAAATTTAAAAAAATTATGATGGTTAAACAATATACACTTAAACAATCAGGAAGTCAAGGAAAAAACACCAAGAGAAATCAATAAATATCTTGAGATGAATGAAAATGAGAAAACAACATATCAAAATATATGGGATTCGAAAAAAGGCAGTAGAGAGCAGAAAATGCATAGCCCTAAATACCTACATTAAAAGGGAAGAAAAACCTAAAATCAAAGACCAAACTACAAACTACACACCTGGAGGAACTAGAAAAAAAATTTGCAAACTACTTCCAAAGCTAGCAGAGGGAAAATAATAACAAAAGCTAGAGCAGAAATAAATGAAATTAGGAACAACAACAACAATAAAATAATAGAGAGAACCAACAAAAGCAAAAATTGATTCTTTGAGAAGTAAGCAATATTGACAAACCCTTTGTTATACCAAAAAAGAAATAAGAAAAAAAAAAAAGCAAAACAATAAAATCAGAAGTGGCGGTGGGACATTACTACTAGCCCCAATGAAGTAAAAAATATCATAAAAGGATACTATGACAACTGTACATCAACAAACTAGATAACTTAGATGAAATGGAAAATTTCCTAAAATCACAAGAACAACCTACACTGAAAATAGAATAGAAGATCTCAACAAAACAAACATAAGAAATTGAATCACTAATCAAAACCTCCTAAAGAAATGTCTAGGACCGGATGCCTTCATAGGTGTATTCTAACAATCATTCCAAGAAAAATCCATAACAATCCTGCTCAAATTCTTCCAAAAAACTGAAGATGAGGGAATGTTACCTAACTCATCCCATAAACCCAATATCAACCTAAATACTAAAGGCAGATAAGGACACAAAAAAAGAAAATTACAGATCAGTCTCTCTAATGTATATAGATGCAAAAATCCTCAACAAAATACTATCAAATTGAATCCAACAGCGTGATAAAAGAATTATACACAAAGATCAAGTGGGTTTTATCCAAGGTGTACAAGTGTGGTTAAAAAAATAAAATCTATTAATGTAACACACCACAGTAACAAATTGAAGGAGAAAAATCAAATGATCATCTCAATTGATGTAGAAAATACATTTGCCAAAATCCAGCATCCTTTCTTCATTGGAACATACAGATAGATAGGAATGGAAGCGAACTTTCTCAACATAATAAAGGGCAAATATGAAAAATCCACCACTAACATTGTTTTCAATGGTGAAAGATGGAAACATTTGCTAAGATTGGGAGCCAGAAAAGAATGCCCACTGTCAACATGGCTATGCAATATTTTTCTAGAAATTCAAGATAGAATGATTAGAAGAGAAAAAAGCCAAAGCATTGAAAGTGTGAAAATTCCTTTTACAATGGTTTAGCACTTTAGCATCATTTATGAATTCCAAAAATAAAAACTGGATTGTTTGTGAACTGGTCTTTTCCCTCTGGGCATAATAGATTATATTGGAGTCAGAGGTTTTGCTTTTACTTGATTAAATAGTGATTAAGGTTTTGATTGGGCCATATCAGTAGGACATTGATTCCCCCACCCCCTTGGGGAGAAAACACACCACAGAGAAGGGAGGTTGGAGTTTTGAGCTGGAGCCTTGGGAAGTAAGCACACAGAAGAACTTGGTCATGAAAAAAGAGAAAATGCCCTGGGAAGAGAAACAAGCTGTTCACCTGTAAATCTACAGGTTGCCTTGTGGAGATGGCAGAGGAGCTAAGGCTGGAGAGATGCAAGCCCCAGGGAGAGAGGAACCCAGGAAGCCTGAACACTCAGAGTTGTTGGCAGCCATTTTGCTCTAACACATGGCAATAGACTTTGGTGAGGGAAATAACTTACACTTTATGTTCTGGTAACTGTTAGCTACTACCCCAAATAAATACCTTCTATAAAAGCCAACAGATTTCTGGTATTTTGCATCAGCACCACTTTGGCTAACTAATACAAATGGTATCCAGAAGAATTTTAAAATTAGGAATAAATTTAATCAGAGATGTAAATGACTTCTACAAAGAAAACCAAATAACATTGCTAAAAGAAATCAAAGAAGACCTAAATAAACGAAAAGGCATTTCATATCCATGGACTGGAAGGCTAAATATTGTTAAGATGTCAATTTTACCCAAATTGATTTACAAATTCAATGAAATCCCAAACAAAATTTCAACAGCCTATTTGCAAAAATAGAAAAGCCAATTAATCAAAAATTTTTGGACAGGAAAGGGACCCCAAATAGCCAATAACATCTTGAGAAAGAAGGACAAATTTAGAGGATCAACATATGACATTAAAGAATATTACAAAACTACAGTGGTAAAAACAGCTTGGTACATAAAGACAGACATAGTGACAAAATGAATTGGGAATTCAGAAAAGACAGATCTATTGTCAATTGATTTGGGGGGTGCAATACTCTATAGAGGTATGTTAGACTAGTTAATTAATCATCTTAATCACTCTCTCTGTTTCTTTATCCTCTGTCAAGGTGTTCTATCCAATTTTGAGAGTGGTGTATTGAAGTCTCCAACTATGACTGTAGTGACATCCATTTCAACCTTCAGTTTTGCCAGTGTGCCTCATTTATTTTGGGGCATTCAGGTTAGGTGCATATATATTTAGTTTAGTTACATCTTATTGGTGAATTACCCCTTTTATTAATATATAATGACCTTATTCATTCCTTATAAAAGTTTTGCATTTGAAATATATTTTGTCAAATATTAGTATCCCTACTCCAACTCTTTTTTGATTACTACTTTTGCATGGAATGTATTTTTCCAACCTTTCATTTTTAACCTGATTGTGTCCTTACATCTGAGGTGGGTATCTTGTAGACAATATATAGATGACTTATATGTATTTATCCATTCTATCAGTCTATGTCTTTTGATTGAGGAGTTCAATCCATTAACAATCAATGCTCTTACGCTCAAAGCATTTCTTCAACCATTTTATCCTTTAGCTCTCCGTTGTCATCAGGTTCTATTATCTGTCTTCTTGCCCTTTAGTTTACTCTTCCTTATAACCTTCATTTCAATAATCTTCTCCAAATTTCTAACTTTAGGTTGTTGGTTTTTTTGGGGAGGTTTTTGGTGCTTTTTATTTGTTTGATTGTTTGTTTGCTTTCCTTTCATACTGCAGCTGTCCCTTTAGTATCTTTTGAATTCTGGTCTCCTGGTAACATATTCTACCAGGTTTTTTGCTTGTTGTTTTGTTTGTGAAGACTTTGCATTCATCCTCATTTTGAAGGACAGCTTTGCCAGATACAGAATTCTTGGCTGGCAGTTTTTTCTCTTTTAGTACCTTAAATACATCATACCAATTTCTTCTCACCTCCATGGTTTCTTATAAGAGGTCAGCATTGATCTTATTTAGGTTCCCTTGTATGTGATGCTTTATTTTCTTCTGCTGCTTCAGAAGCCACTATTTATGTCTGATGTTTGTCATTCTGAAAAGTAGGTGTCTCCAGGCCCATTCAGATTTATTCTGTTTGGGGTGCATTGTCCACTTTGAATGATGATTATTGTATCTTTCATAAGGGTTGGGGAGTTTTTGGCCTTTATTTATTTATTTCCAAAAACTGCCCCATAACAAACACAAAAATAAATAAAAATAATAGAAAACTAAAAGTGTTGGAGAGGATATGGCAAAATAAGAACATTTCTTCACTGCTGAAGGAAATGGAAAACAGTGCAGCTGCTGTAGAAGACAGTTTAGCAGTATCTCATAAAGCTTAATATAGAAATGCCATATGATCCTGCAATCCCCCTGTGGCTGTTTGATATTATTTATAAATTTCAAAAATAGATATTGGATTATGTTTGTAAGCTGATCTGTTCCTCTGGTGTATTAGATTGTAATAAATTCAGATATTTCACTTTTACTTGATTAAATGATGTTTAAGGCTTTGATTGAGCCATGTCAGTAAGATGTTTAGTCACCACCTCCTGTGTGTCAGGGACTCACAGAGAAAACTACATTGCAGAGGATTTATTTGGAGTGCTTCTTTTTGATGCTTGAGCCCAAACATTTACAATGAACATTATTAAAAATCCTACACATATTAAACATGAGTTCCCCATTCTCAACACTCATTCTACCTCCTGGTAACCTATACTCTAGTTTTTAACTCGATGAGTTTACTCATTATAATTAGTACATATTAGTGAGACCACACAATATTTGTCCTTTTGTGTCTGGCTTATTTCACTAAATATAATGTCCATAATGTGCATTTGGTTTAAATACATGAACCCAATTTATGGCAAGCAAAATAAGTATGTCTCAGCTGTGGGTCATTGCAGGGCAGGCACTGGATTGTGGCAGTGGAAAACCTGGCCTGGGTTGCATGGAAGTGGGCACTGCACTAAATCATTATATAGATGCTTTATTATTTTCAGTAAGTTATAAAATAGCCAAATTTTATATCTGAAATTACTGAAACTGGCTAGATTGATCTCATCCTTTGCATATGGCCATTACCTTCTAAAAACTTGCCATTGTGATGATTATTCCAGACGGACCTTACCCTTGTATATGGTCACTTCTACCTGCTATTTTGATAATTATTCTGTATGGATCTTACCTTTGTGCATGAGCATTTCTATTGAAATTGTAACCACTCTACCCTCCTCTGTTTAATGTCTATATGAAAAACTTTTAAACTGACATTTGTTCTGTACCCACCTATGCCAGATGCTTTGATCTCTGATAATGGTTGTAACCTTGTGACTCACTCCAGTTTGGTACCTACCCTCCATTCTTCTCAGCATCTTGATGTTTATTAATGAAAGAACCTGAGCCAGTTACTCATTAACATAAACTGCTAAGTCTAGATATTATAAAATGATGGAATTACTGAAGTTACTGGAGGCAGTTTTATGCCATTATGCCACTGTGCTCCTTGCATGCACTAATAAATTATTTCTCTCTTTGAGACCCTGGTGTCTCAGGAATTGGTCTTTAAGGTGCATTGTGAGGAAAAGAACCCACTTTTGCTAGATATCAATGCCACTCAAATAGAATGGGACCTTCATTCCTCAGCCCAGTAGCAGATTTAAAGATGCCATAACTACATGTAAAGAACAGGAGTTGAAGTACCAGGACAGCCAACCTAACCTCAGAAACCTGTATAACTCAGACTACTTTATTGGAAGGGCCAACTCTCTCATGAATGTTGATGCTAACTGTTTTAGTTTGCTGAGGACTGTTGGAAATGATATACCAGAAATGGGTTGGCTTTTATAATGGGAATTTATTAGTTTAAATGCATACAGTTCTGAAGTCATGAAAATGTCCAAATCAAGGAATCATCAGAGATGGTATCTCACCAAAGGTTGGCTGCTGACAATCCTGGACTCCAATGCGGTATGGCACATGGAGGCATCTGCTTCTCTTATGGGTCTCATTGATTCAGATTCTGACTGCTCTGTGGCTTCATCTCTCCTGGTTTCCTCTTTGAGCTCCTGGATTCCTTCTCCTCATCTCTGTGGCTTTTTTCTATGTATCTGTTGCTTTTAGTTCTCTGTATATAAAGGACTCCAGCAAGAGAATGAAAACCTACTCTGGGTCATGTGTCACTGAATGAATCCTGTCAAAGTCCTCCCAACAGAAAGCAATCCAACCAAATGGTGCCACACCCACAGGAATGGGTTAATTTTAAAAATATTATCTCTTCTGGGAGCCACAGCAACCAAATCAATTATTAGAAATCAATAATGGGTTGAGAAGCGAAAAATTCAAAAGTATTTGGAAGTTAAACAACATATTCTTAAACAATCAGTGGGTAAAAGAGGAAATTGCAAAAGAAACCAGTAAATATCTTGAGGCAAATGAAAATAGAATACAACATATCAAAACTTATGGAATGCAGTGAAGACAGAACTGAGAGGGAAATTTACAGACATAAATGCTAACATTAAAATAAATGAAAGAATGAAAATCAAAGACCTAACTGCACATCTGGAGGAACTGGAGAAAGAGTAGCAAATGAATCCCAAAACTAGTAGGGGAAAGAAATAACAAAGTTTTGAGAAGAATTTTAAAAATTGAAAATAAAAAAATAGGGAGAATTAACAAATCAAAAAGCTGTTTTGTTTCCATGTTTTTTTTTGTTTGTTTTTTCTTTCTTTCATTTGCACTTTTTAAAAGAAGATTCCCAAGCAACTGTTCCTTTATTTAAATTATTTGTTATTTTTTTATTTTTCCCCCAGTGGTAGTTGCAAAACTTTTTTTTTTAATTAAAAAAAATATTTTAAAAGATGCTTAGATTACATAAATGTTACACAAAAATTATAACGATTTCCATGTTCCCCACCTCCCATACCACCCACAACCTCCCATATAAACATCTTTCATTAGTATGGCACATCAACTGCAATGGATACACTCATCCTGGGGCTTTGCCATTAAGCATGGAATATAGTTCACATTGTAGAACACACTCTCTCCCACAGAGTTCTGCATGTTATATGCTGATGTAAAATGACCTATATGTGTTGTTGTAATGTCACTCAGGATAATTCCCAAGTCCTGAAAAAGCCCCTGTATTACAACTGCTTTTCCCTCTCCCTTCCCTGAAAGTGTCCAGAGGCCACTGACTCAACCTCAATGTTGTAATTTCTTCCATTGCTTGAATCACAATATGTCTACAATAGAATACCAGAAATTTCGCTCTAGTCCATAGCTTTTCCCCCAGTTCTGAGGAGTCTGGGATGATGATTTCCACTCCACCTCCAAGTGAGAGGGGGCTTATATCCCATGGATAAGATTCATGGGATTGTCCTGCCTGCAGATGCAGATTCTCTCCATTCACTGGGATGGCCATTGTCCATCATCATCTCCTCACCAAATGACTTGGGTGAGTCCTTAGAACTGTAGCGTAGGAGTTGCAGCTCCACCAAGATTCCACGCACAGCTGGCACATGGGCAGACCAAAGGCTCCAGTCTCTGGAAGTACACCTACAAACTCCATCACCACATATAGGTTTGAAGAGAAGCTACTGATGGACCATGTGCAAAGAGGACTTATTTGAGTCCAACTCGGTCACTCTCAGGAGCACAGATTCCAAAGTATAGCCCACTGATAAGGTATCAATCTCTGGAGATATTGCCCTTTATATAGGACCTGGGTGTCTCCAGAGCCCTCAGGAGCCCCTCTGATGGGGTGATATCCACTTTGGTGTTCTATGAGATCCTACCGAGGTGTGCGTAAGCGTTACCTCTGGGATGACCTCGTGACTCTCTTTGAAGTCTATTAACCACATGAACTCATTTATCTTTACCTTTCCCCCCTTTTATTCAAGGTCTATTTCCAGTGTTATTGCCAGTTGGCACTTGGTATTAATCTCTCATTGCCAGGGAAGCTCATCCCCGGGAGTCATGTCCCACGATGGGGGGAAGGTAATGCATTCATATACTGAATTTGCTTAGAGGGAAGCCACATTTGAGCACAAAGAGGCTCTCAGGTGGCAACCCTTAGGCACCCCATAACAGTAGGCTACATTTCAATTACAAGAGCAAAGACTTGTAAGGCTAGTCATCAATAACAAGAATCCATTAGTGGACTAGCCTCCTTTGTCAGACACTGCCCCTGCACTTGGGGGACTGTTCCCTTGGAGAATGTGGCAGAGCTCTCCAGGCTGGGAATTCAGTAGTCTCTCATTTATTGAGTGATTCTCCACCCACTGTGACCATGCCCCACCCCTTGATCATTTGAACAATGTTATATATCTTTTACGTATATTCAGGTGAACTTCCTCCCATGAATCCCCCATCCCAGACACCCCCCAAAAATAATCCTCTCCTGCCCCCATTGTAACCCTTCTGTAATCCAAACCTTCCTTAAAGTTGAAGCCCATATGATAGCCAAATACAATTAATAGGAAAATGAAATAATAATGATAAGTTTAAGTGTAAGAGATAAAATACACGGAAACAAAAAAAACACTAAAAATAAAATTAAATTAAAGGATTGGAATATTCAAAAAATGGGAAAAAATTAATATTTTTTTAACATTTTTCCTTTTATCACTGCATTATCGGGTGTACAGTCTGTACCGTGGCAACTTCCCCCTCTCACTCCCCAGTGTCTCCCAAATTGTCATTTAATTTTCAAAGAAGTTTTATGTCACAGCAAAGTCACACACAGAATACAAGAGACTCTCATATACCCAATCTCCTCCCCCTTTCCTCACCCCATATTAAAACCTTTTTGTATGTGGATGGTAGCATTGTTATAACTGTTATACAGATAGTGAAACATAGCTACTAAACATTGTCAATGGTTTACAGTATACTTTACAATTTAGATGGTACAGTTTAATAATTTTTGATGACATTTACTATGTCCTGTGTCCATCACTAAAAGGTAATGAAAATCATTTCCCCTGACCACTAAATACCCCCTGTTTGATCTATTTTGTTCCTCACTCCCCATCACCCTGGGGCACATGACTCCCCTCTGTCTTGAATCATTGGTGACAAGATTCATAGTTGCATGCAACAAGAGGTCTTGACACACTGATTGTCCCCCCCCCATTAGGATCCACACTTGCTCATAAGAGATGCCCACCTTTCTGTTTCTGGGTGAATCGGTCCTCCCAGAGAAGGGGGTCCATTTTCTTTTCACTCACCATATGGGTCTCCACTCCCCAACACAACACATTATGACAGGATGAACACTCACACACTCCCCAGAAGCCTACTCTAGATGTGCCCCATTCTGAATGCTCCCCCCAACCAACACCCTAAACCAGTGACACTACCTTGTCATATTGCCATAAGAGCATTCCCACTCTCCCACTCCTGCACTTTCAAACTCATACCCACAAATCCCATGTTCACCTGGTCCCTCTCCCATCTCTCCAGTATCCTGGGTATTCTAACCCACCTTTCCTAATCTACCCACCTGTCAACCCTGCACCACCACACCCAGTAATATCACTACCCACCTGTCCTATTCTTCAATATACAACTATACTCTATCACTTTACTCTAGATTATGTCTGTATGGGTGATGGCTCACAACCTTCTCTTCTCTTTCTCTCTCTTGTTAACCTATCTTTCAGACAGTGATTCTCAGAGACTGTTAACTTTCCTCAATTCAAATCAGTAAGATTATGTACTGTTCATCCTTCAATATCTGGCTTGCTTCACTCAACATAACGTCTTCAAGATTCATCCATGTTATTCCATGTGTTAGCACTTTATTCCTTCTTACAGTTGAGTAATATTCCATTGTATGTGTGTATCACATTCTGTTTATCCATTCATCTGTTGATGGGCACCGGAGTTGATTCCAACTTTTGGCAATAGTGAACAATGCCGCTATGAACATTGGTGTGCATATATCTGTTTGTGTCTTTGCTTTCAGTTCTTCTGGGTATATATCCAACAGTGGAATCACTGGATCATATGGAAGATATATTGTTAGCTTTCTGAGGAATTGCCAAACTGTCCTCCACAGTGGCTGGACCATTCCACAATCCCTCCAGCAGTGGAATCACTGGATCATATGGAAGATATATTGTTAGTTTTCTGAGGAACTGCCAAACTGTCCTCCACAGTGGCTGGATCATTCCGAAATCCCACCAGCAGTGGATAAGGGTTCCTATTCTTCCACATCCTCTCCAACACTTATAGTCTGCTGTTTTTTTAATAGCCGCCATTCTAATGGATGTAAGATGGTATCTCATTGCAGTTTTGATTTGCATTTCCCTAATAGCTGGCGATGTTGAACTTTTTTTATGTGCTTTTTAGCCATTTGTATATCTTCTTGGAGAAGTGTCTTTCAGGTCACTTGCCCATTTTTTAAGTGGATTTTTTGTCTTTTTATTTTTGAGGTCTTTTTTGAGACAATAAATAAAATTGGCAAACTCTTAGCTAGACTAGCAAAGAAAAAACATAGTGAAGATGCAAATAAATAAAATAAGAAATGAGAGAGAAGATATCATCATTGACCCCACAGAAAATAAAAATGATCAGGAGATGGTACTATGAAAAATTGTATGCCACCAAATTGGACAGCTTAGATTGACATGGACAATTTTCTAGAAACACACAAACTACCTACACCAATGAAGGAAGAAATAGAAGACCTCAACTGATCAATCACAAGAAGTGAGATTGAATCATTCATAAAAACCTCCCAGTAAAGAAAAGCCAAAGAGAAGATGGCTGCAGAGGTGAATTCTACCAACCATTCTGGAAAGAACAATATCAATCCTGCTTGAACTTTTCAAAAAAATTGAAAAGTAAGGAGCATTACTTTCATTTTATGAAACCCAAATCACCTTAATACCCAAACCAGTTAAACATCCTACAAAATATTTGC